>JAOWMA010000179.1:0-102952 GCA_025962755.1 Colletotrichum tropicicola | reverse complement strand
AACTTTACTTTTTTTTAATAACTTTTTAAAATAAATTACTTATAACTTATCTTTTTAAAGTTTTTAATTTATTAATTAAAATTATTAAAATAAAAACTATTAAGATTATTTATAGTAGTTTTTTTCTATAGTTCTTTTAATTATGTTCTAATATAAAATAAGTATTATAAATATAGCTTAAATAGTATTTTTAAATAGTGTCACACCCCCACACGAAAATTGTAGTAGGGCCCACCAGTTCAAAAGTTCCAGTTCCTGTCGCCGTTTTGCAACAGACTGCTCGCTCTGAAACCAGCACAAATGGCCGAGCATGAACCAGACTCACGGCCGAGCCGTAACCAGAGAGGTTTAGAAGCCAATGTCGGATGGCCTCCTCTTTGAGTTTGCCTCGCGCCTATGAAGGTTGGGACTTGCCCAGAAAGAAGACTAGACCAGTGCGCCGTAACTCGATACCAAGGCCCAGTGCCTCGTGTTTTGTCCCTCCCATCCGCTACTTCTCAGCTTCACGCAACAACGCCCACCCACCATGGCCCTCCTTCACCTCATCTACCTTACCGTGGTTCTCCCCTCTCGGCACGACCCCAACGGTCCGTTTCTGTTTCTTTGCTGGCTCGATTCAGAAGGCAGAGCCGGGGACACCACTGGAGCGGAGGCAGCTCGTAGCTGCTCATCATCAGGTTCATGTCTTGGCCCCCCGGCCGAGTGATGCAACGAACAAGCATCTCACTGGCAGCGTGCCCAATGCAAGCCATACCGTGCCGCTCCGACTAGAACAAACGAGGGTAAGAGCGTCGATTCGTGCTACCGTCGCCGTGCCATCATCCATGGCTCGAGAACCAAGTGAACCCGACCCGGCGGCAACAACATCACCTGCAGCTCAAAAGCTGCCTTGGCCAGAGGAACCCGACATGCCAGCGCCTCCTTTGACGTGCGAACAGCGTGGCAGATGGAGACAACTTGACCTTTTCTCCAGTCAATGACAAGAAGCAGATGGTCTTGGTTCGCTCCCAGGGCTCGCTCCAGGGAAGACGCGAGAGGGTAATCGGACCCGGACCCATCATCTAATGCAGAACAGGTCCCCAAAGCGGGAGCGAGGCGCCGTTGTTACTACCAACGGCGACATCGGCACGGCTTACGGATGCGATGGCAGCCGCTGTCGGGTTGCTGTTTGCATATCAAAGACCACTATACTATCCGTACCCATCCTCATGTTCATCCTCTTTAGTCAGACCCCAAAGAGCACGCAGTGATCAGCCGCTCTCATCATCACCCACACCACTGACAGCACCTTGGCGTCGGCGTCGGCGTGGACATCGGCGTTGGCGTGGGCATCGGCCTCGTAGAAGTCAAATCCTTGTCTTGAAAACACGCTCCAAAGATGCAGCGTTCGTTGTTCGTCTATGGCTCTTCCAGAAGCAGTCCCACTGATCCGGTTCATACTTCCGGAGCATGCAGCCAACCAACCGCCCATTGCAGTTGATGAAGTCAAGAGGGTGCCGGGATGCATGCCACCACACCGTGTCGCAACGAGACGTGACTGGAGGACGACCAGCCACTCAAGTGACGGCCCAAGAGTGAACAAACCCAAGGTACCTTACCTCGCCTCGTTGGTCTCTCAATGAGCGACGTTTGTGGGGGTTGCGCATGTTCCCTAAGGTAGGTAGGCACCTAGGTACCTAAGGTAGGGCGTCTTCACCGGACTTGCTCCTGTACAGTAAGTCCCGTCCTCTCCACTCCATTCCTCAAGGCCGGGCAATGCACACACCATTGGACGCATCTCACCCCACACGATGCACGGAGTACCTGAAGGTACCTACCTAGGTACCTACTCTTAGGTGCCTAGGTGGCTAGCAGTGGGAGGGGTTTCACAGCGCAGGCGCCTAAAAAGCTTACCGCGCTACGACCTGCTGGGAAGCTGCTGCCAGCTCTGACGGCATTGGATTCCATTTCTGCTGCAAGGCACCTGCCTCACGTCGACTGTCACGGAAGGAAGAACTTCAATCAAGGAAGGCAGCGACGTCCAATGCCAACTGGAACGGTTAATTGCCTGAGGTGCTGCATCCGTCTGGATTTGCAACTGAACACCACGCCTGGAGACTCGCCGATTCTTCCCGCCTCGACCAAGGTACATCGGTTTCTTCGCCGCCCCTTCCTCACCCAGCCGCCGTCCGCCGTCCGCCTCTCGGCAACACCCCCGGCCTTGCACATCGCCTCGCCTCGTCCGCTATCGCATCTCAACTTCCAGGTCAGGTCCAGAGCTCGCGTCATCCCCGATCCGAAAGAGCCGCCGCAACCACATCCTGGCTCGGTGTATGCAAAATCCCCCAGCAGGCCAACGGGGTTCTGAATCCGCCTGGTCATCTGCCGTGAGGTGACGCTGGCAGCTCGCATCACACGTGCTTTGGGCCCCGAGCTCCTGCATATCCGTGCCTCCATCACCGCCCGAGGTGGTGACAGACTCGCAAACGGATGACTTCCAGGTCCTAGCAGTCAGCGGCACAAATCAACACCGAGCGAGCAAACGAGCCGGTCAGGGTAGAGTAAGGCAGAAAACACACTTGTTTCGGCTTACACACGCACGCCTTAGGTCCTGACACGCTGGCAAGGCAAAACGCCATCCCATGCGTTGGTCTGGCAGTCAACGGGAGTCTGGACGGACAAGTGCCTGCTCTGCGCAGCTAAGGTAGGCAGAGAGGGCGGCGTCGTCATACCAGGGAGGACTCATGGCCGCAGACTGGATATTAATGGGCCCGTACAGACTACATAAACAGACCGGCTGGTGATACTAGCACGCTTCCTCCGTCTTCTTGGGGTGAGCCTCACCCGCAGCGCCTCGCAGCGCTTCGCATCACACGGTCTTCGCATCCATCCGCTTCGCCTCGTTGCCCGCAGTGCTGGGCACCAGACGGCACGCCGCGCAACCAACCAGCCGGCCGTAACAGCGCTGCATCTCCGAAGAAGGGGAAAGCCAAAGCACAGCAGCCCAGGTCGGGTCTCACGACGACACCACGGCCCCTCCGTCCCAACGTCCCCGAGCCCCGCCATTCCAAGGTCCCGTTTCCACCTCCATCATCTCAGGACAGCAGCGTGTGTCCGAAAGTCCAAGTTCCTCCCGCCGCGCTCTATCCAGCCACATCCGCACCTTGCCCGCTGCAACAGGTCCGGGTAACCCAACATCGCCATCCGACAAACGCGGCTCAGCGAACCTCGACCCTCGATCCTCGCCGGCCCCAGGACAAAGTACCTTCACCCTGCCGCCCCCCCATCCCTCCGTTTCTGACGCTGCACGCTATTGCCTTGCAGATACCTGGGTGGTTTTTGCAACGAACATCAGCCAACGTTCCGTGCTTGTCTAACGCTAGTCCAGCTGGCTGCTTCCTTGGTGCGTTAGAGCGCGCAAGTTGCAGCAACAGTCATGGACGCGACAAGCATGCAGACCCCTGGTGATGCATTGTCCTATATAACTCCAATCGGTGAGTCGTTCGTCCTATTCTCTCCTCCAACCATCCGCCCCCGTGCAGCGTTTCCCGTCCGTCGTTGGCTCGTGGCATTTTATGGGGAAGTCCCCAACATCGTTCCGCCACCTGCACATCTGGCTTAGTAGCCTTTCCCCCCCTTCCTGTCTCTGCGACGATCAATGTTATTGTGTCCCCTTCCTTGTCACACAGGCCTCTGCCCACACGCAGCGCCTCTCTTTCTCTCTCTTTGAGACTGCATCCGCTCGGCATCGCGAAAGTTGGGGGTGGGGGGGCTAGCATCTTTGCGCGACGGATACGCAGCCGACCAAGCTCGCTCAACCGTCTGCTTTCAAAGTTCGGGCCGCCTTTGCTATTGCAGCAGTCATGCCTAACGCAACAAGCACATGATCGATATTGTTCCTTGTCTGGCCATGTCGAATGTCTCATGCAGCTTATGAGGGACTCTAAGTCATGGCCTCCCAAGACACGTCACCGGAATAACCTGATTACTCGATGTTGCAAAGCTGCAACGAAGAAGTGCTCCTGGTCCTGGCCCAGGCATCGATCCTGCGTAGCATGACCTATCCAGTGGCTATGACTTGGTGGAATGCTGCCTACTAACACACGCCCAGGATACTCGAACTCGTCGCGTTGCGGTTACTGCGGCCGCCAAGGCAAGAGTCAGTCAAAACGTGAATGAATCCCGCGCTCCCTAAACCAACTTTCTTAAATTATCCGAAACTCCATGTCACAATGTCATGTTCCCACGCATCATGGCGTGTTGCGGCATGCCACTCTCACGTTCAGACTCACGTGGGGTGGTACTGCTGGTTACTGGAAGATGCCACTGTGAGAATCAGGCTTGAGCGAGTTGCTAACATGAACCATCACGTTTTAGGCTTCTCCTACTATGCAAGGGCTACGTCCCTCACCCCAGAATACTATCAGATCTTGTTGGACCATTACTGGAGACGGTCCGGAACGACCCTCTATCGACCGGACCAACTTCGCGCCTGTTGCGTTCATTACACTCTTCGGCTAGACTCCACCCAGTTCAAGCCTACCCGGGATCAGCGCCAAACGGTCAACCGTTTCAACAATTACGTGACGGGTGAGGCTTATACGAAGGCAGCGGCCCGCCTCCACCCACGGTCACGCGAGCAGGCCAAGAAGCGGGATTCCGAGTTCGACCTGATCGAGAGGGTCCATGAGGCGGAGTACGACAACCTGCAGGTGCCGCCCGAGCCCTCCCACAAGTTCACCGTCACGTTAGAAGACGACGACTTTACCGAGGAAAAGTATCTCGTCTATGAGAATTACCAGCGCGTCGTTCACAAAGACGAGCCGGCGGATATCACGCGAGGCGCCTTCAGACGCTTTTTGTGCGAATCTCCTGTCCAGCGCAAAACAATCAGAACGGCCGACGGCAAGGAGCAAATCCTGGGCTCTTTTCACCAGTGCTACCGATTGGATGGCAAGTTGGTGGCCATCGGCGTTCTGGATCTGCTTCCCAGCTGCGTCAGCGCCGTATATTTTCTCTACCACGAGTCCATTCACAAGTACGCCCCCGGCAAGCTTGGTGCCATTCGTGAAATTGCTCTGGCGCGAGAAGCTGGTTACCGTTATTGGTATCCTGGGTTCTACATTCACTCGTGTCCCAAGATGCGGTACAAAATGGACTACACACCCCAATATATCTTGGATCCGGAGACTCTGGCATGGGACCCCATGGACAAGCGGGTAATGGATCTTCTCGACAAGAAGCCGTACTTGAGTCTTTCAAAGGAGAAAATTACGGACACCTTGGATCAAGATCCAGGCACAGATATCGTAAGACCAACCAATGAAGGACAGAAGCTGGCCGATGCCGACGCCATGGATGAAGACGTCGATGAAGACAATGACGAGGGGGACGGCGACGACATGTTCTTGTTCAATACCGGAATGCCCGGTGTCATGTCGCTAGACGAGATCCGCTCACTTGATGAGATGGATCACATCAAGCTGCGGATAGACGGTTCTGGCCTTCTCTTTGAGACGGGCGACCTGGTGGCATGGCAGCGTCAGGACGTAGGTACACATGGATGTCTGAAGGCTGGCATTGCCGAGTTGGTAGCCGCTGTGGGACCTGAGCTGTTGGAAGGACTCTGTGTGGACTTTTGGAATCCGGGATTTTAAGTTGGATGTCTGGCACGGCCGTGTACTCTTGACGTCCGACAAGGAAGGCAGTGATACTACGTCTCGCTGGGCTGATTTCAGGGTCCAAGTACTATCCTCATCCTCGCCTGTCTATTCCTGCCTGTGAACTTCTTGCTGACCCTGACGGGGAATGTGAAAGTGTGACTACTGTGTTAAATTCCGTGTCTATTAATGTCCCTTTCTCAACTCTCCAAGTGTTGTATCAAATCAGACTCGTGATTGCTGGCACAGCAATTACGCCAATATTGCCACACCATGGTACGAGCATTAAAAATGAGATCCGCTTGTCCCCAAGATTTATAGGCACCTAATGCAAATTGATCAGACGGCAGGATGTTGTTCAAGCCACAAGGGACGCCACAGGCACCGATCCGGACAGCTCTGACCGGCCCCACACCCCGCGGACCCCACCATCCAAATCCCTGCCGAACCTTTGCTCGGTGAAATTCGACCCAAGCAACTTTTTGCGACGACCTCCCACCCAGACTCAAGGCCCGAAACAACGAGGAATTGGCCACAAAGACGAAGCAAGCAAATCGAAGTCACTACAAGAAAACGCCATAGAGAACCTTTGCACACCGAAAGAACCGAAACGCAAGAAATAAAGAGGAAGAAGAAAGCGCACGTCCTCCAGCAGCCATGGCGTCGGCTCAGCAGGTTCTGCTCTCCCCGGCAGAGCTTGCCTACCTCCATTCGACCCTCTCTCTTACGCCGCCCATCCGCCCAGATGGCCGCAAGGCGAACCAGTTCCGCCCCCTCACCGCGGAGACGGGCATCCTCCCGGGGACCAACGGCAGCGCGCGTGTGTGCTTCGCCGACGGGACCGAGGCGATCGTGGGCGTCAAGGCCGAAATCGAGAAGACGCCTAATCCGTTTGGCAGTGGCGATGATGACGTTGAGGCGACCAAGAAGGCAAGACAGGACGGCGAGGATGTGAGCGGTCGCAATGAGTGGCTCGAGATCACGGTCGAGATCCCTGGGTCCAGAGACGACGACGCGGCCACCGTCTTCCTGGCCAACATGCTGAGCGAGGCGCTGCTTGCCGACGGGGAGTTCTCCAAAAAATTACGTATTAACAATAGGTTTCACTGGAAAATTTACCTTGATGTTGGTTCTCCCTCATCATACTTCACCACACGTCATGAGCAGCCAGCTAACTTGTCTAAACTAAATAGATCCTCCTCATCTCCCCGCCTCTCTCCTACCCCCTACCTCTGCTCTCCCTCACAACCCACATCGCGCTTCTCTCAACCCGCCTGCCGCGGCTTAAGTCTGAGGGCGATGAAGACCCAATGTTCGATGACGACTGGGAGGCCTCGACGTACCTGTACACTCGCGACGGCGGCGCCTCAACCTCGCGCCCGCCCATCACGCTGCTCGTCATCGCCGTGGGCGGCAACATCATTTTCGACCCCGCGCGCGAAGAGCTCGCGGTTGCCGAGTCAGCATTGGCGGTGTCCGTTGCGGAGGAGAGGAGAGCGCATGGTACGGGTGCTGGCGGCATGGATGTGGACGGTTCTGGACGTGATCTGAAGCTGCTCGCCGTACGGACGGTAGATCCGCCCTCGAGGCTGACGGCGCCTGGCGTGCCCAACTCCGTGAACCCCGCTACGGGTCTTGCTGGCACGCCCTCGAAGCAACCGCCCAAGGCCCCAGCGGCGGACGGGCAGCCGGCGGAGGGTGTATGGAAGCCGCCGATAGGAGGCACCAAGCTGAACGTGCTCGAGGGTATGATTGCCAAAGTGCTAGAAAAGGGGGGCATTGCGGATGAGGTGCTGGACGGCATTGCCGGTGTCGACCTGTCATAGACTTGGTTGTTCAGGGGTTGATTCGGGTAGTGTTTTCTTTACGCTTGCGACACATCGAGGAAGGCAACGGGAAAAGACAAAAGTCATGATACCAATCGGTGGTTCTTGTTTGAGAGATGTCATATTGTACATGGTTTGACGAGGGTATATACTACACAAAGGTCTCGATTCCGCCGCATATTACAATGGATTTGGTGTGAGTGTCCTCTCTAGAAGAGACCAAACCACTTCTTCTTCTGCTCGCCCTCCGCGGGCGTCGCCTCGGCGTTTCCAGCCACGGGCGACGCATCCGCCGCGGGCGCGTCGGACTCCTCCTTCATGCCCAGGAAGTTGGCAATGGGGTTCTCCTTGTCCAGGCCGTGCTCCTTGCGGTAGTACTGACGCTTGGCGACGTCGTCGGTATGCTGCGTGTGCCTGGCGATGGCCTTCTCGTTGCGGTCGCGCTCGTGGAGCTGGATGACCCTGACCCAGGTTCGCAGGAAGTCGAACGGGTGGTTGAAGAACTCGGACGCCGGGGGGAGGAGGTGCTTGAAGGGGGACGTCTGGGTGAAGTTGAGGTATAGGCTCGTGATGGCCAGGGTCGTGAGGGTTCCCTGTGAGGTGTGTCAGTGCCAACGTTCTGCTTGGTAGACCAAGGTTCTGTGTCGTACCAGCGTGATGACCAGGTGAATCGCGCGGTTGTTCACGAACCAGTGCGCCCAGGTCCCTTCGGGAGCCATCATGCCGGGGTACTCCCGCACGCGCTGGGCGCGCACCTCCTGCCCACTCAGCTGGCCGCCGTAGTGCTTGGGGAGCTGCTTCTTGGGCAGTCGGGAGCCGTGGGAGGGGGGGTTGAACTTGGCGGGCTTCTCGAGGATGGCGGGGCCCTTTTGGCCGCCGCCGGTGGAAGCGTACCGGATCGTCCAGACGGCGTTGTCACGGAGGGCCGCCGCCGCCGCCGCCGGACGACCGGCCGTCCTCGCCGCTCCTGCGCGCCACATGGGGCTCAGCGCCGGGAGCAGGAATCTGGGAAGGATGGTCGAGGTCGTCATTGAGTCGTGGCGCGTTGGCGGATTGGGTCGCGTGCTGTGTTTTGTGCTCGCCACACGTAATGTGTCTTCCCCGGTAGTCGCCGATGAATGAAGCGTCACCTGGGCATACGAGTTTTAGGTTTCGGGCTAAGGAAATGCGTTTCACGGCGTCATTGAGGCTCTGGCCTGGATCGACAGGATCATCAGATGCAGCGGTGCGGCAGGATCGGTTCGGGACTGGAAAAAACGAAGCTCCAGAAGAATTTCTTTGATTGTGGAGCTCAAGGATGGGTACCTGGGTACCTTGCCGTTCTAAGCTACCACGGTCGCCGAACTTCCCCCGTGTCAAGGTACGTGCTCGGCGTACGGATACAACCCCCTCGTCATCCAAAAGCAACCTGTCTCTCGGGCAAGGAAGTCTCCACAGAGATCAGCTGCGAGATTGACTCGTCTCGGGCTCTGCAGCATCAGTCGCCGAGGAAAGGGACAGACAGAATCAATGGGAACAATCAGGAATCCCAGTCGAAGCTCGGGAAACGGGATGGACAGGGGGGCGCTCTACGGCGACACTAGAAAAATTATCCAGGTGGCAGGGCCCCCCCAAAAAGTCCCCGCTGGCCCGCCCCGTTCACTGGCGAACCAAGGCCGAACGAGGACTTGAACGACCGAAGCGCAGCGGACCAAGTGATGTTCCGGCTTAGTATCCGGTTTTGCCCGGGTAAGCGACCCCAGACGCATGACCGTCTGACCAATGCTGCACGTTTGATTGGCGGCGGCGTCGCCACACCGTGTGGCTTGTGCGCCGCGGATGAGCGAGTTAGTGAGCGTGTGAGCTCATTCCTAAGGCCCAGGTACCTTACTGCCGGGTAGCAGGTGTTGTCATAATTAAAATCGGATAGTGTTGACCGTGTCGTCTCGTCTTTTTTTCCCTGGCCCGATCCTCAAAAGTTTTTTTTTCTTCCTTTTCCCTCCTCCTCAACCACTCACCAACTACAAACCTCAACGACCTCTTGACGACCTGTTGCAAAAGACATCTTCTCTTTTGCATCTCATTACCTGATACCCTCTTTCAATCTTCTCCCCTTTAATAACCTTTTAATCCGTCAAAATGGCTGGTGGTAAGTCCTATTTTTCTCGCGCGCGCGTGCCCATCCATCCCCCTTACGCCGTGGTTGGCGAACCCCCCCGAATGCCCTCGCCAAGGGGTGTTTCCTCCGTCGGCGACGAGCCATTGAGCAGCGGCAACCTCCTCTGTGAGCCCGAAACGACGCGGAATTGCTCCGGACTTGCTTCCTGGCCCAATTCTCCTGCAATTCTTTTGCGACATCAGACGTGGACGAACACCCTGTCGTGCGCGACTCGCCTGCCGATCACCTCTCCGAGGTCATGCGCCATTTTCCCTCCGAGGGCAGTTCGCTTGCGAGGGAAAACAACCGGCAAATGAGCAGGAATGAGGCGTCGCCACGGGCCAAATCGCACCTGACAGCGGTCTCTGAATGGAGATGAGCCAATTTTCATCCACGGCGCCTGTTTCACGGCGAGACACACCTTGGCGGACTTTTTGCTGGGGGGAGGCTTTTTTCTCTCGCTCAACCACGGCACAGCACAACACATCAAAAACAGGCTTTGAGCACAGCGTCAGGCCATGTGACCAAAACCCGACTAACCTCGGCAACCAACAGGTGACATCAAGAAGGGTGCCAACCTCTTCAAGACCCGTTGCGCTCAGTGCCACACCGTCGAGAAGGACGGCGGCAACAAGATCGGCCCTGCCCTGCACGGCCTCTGGGGCCGCAAGACCGGTTCCGTCGAGGGCTACGCCTACACCGACGCCAACAAGCAGAAGGGCATCGAGTGGAACGACAAGACTCTGGTATGCGACGCCCCTAGCCTGGTTGATTTTTCCAGGTCACTTTGACTAACTCTACTCTCCTCATAGTTCGACTACCTCGAGAACCCCAAGAAGTACATCCCCGGTACCAAGATGGCCTTCGGCGGTCTCAAGAAGGAGAAGGACCGCAACGACCTTATTGCGTACGTTGAAACCCCAACCCGGCGCTTGCCGCAACTCAATTGAACTCGGACTCATTTACTAACTTCTCATCTGCAGCTACCTTAAGGATGCCACCGCATAAACGTGGTGATGTTGTAACGATATGATTGCATTAGACGGAACTGGCGATTTGCGAATTGTACCATAGACCACTTTAGAACAGTGTGTATTCGGGCCTCATCAATTGGCCCTCACATCATTTTGAAAATTCTCCCCTTCAAAGACAATGAACACGATTGTAATATCACCTCACAAACTCTCTCTGTTGCATTCGTCCCGCGACGCTTGCGATCTCTTGGTCTGCCATCCATGATGTAAGGCGCGTGCTGCTAGTCTGAGTCCTTTAAACAAAAAGAATCGGGAACCAAGCAAGGGAAAAAGTCTTGCTGACTCAGGTGTGCGGACAGCTTGTCCCCTTCTATTTTCTCGGCGTCAGGCCAATGAGATGACTCGTTTGCCATCGTTATCCCAGCAACGATCCGTGGACCTCGCCGCCAGGAACCAAACAAAACCAAAAGTGTGAAGTTACAGGGAGGGGTACTAAGCAACGGATTCTCACAAAAATAGGGACGTCTGAAGTCATGGATTTGCGGCTCAAGTTGCTCTACTCGACGTCGCGCGTATGCATGACGATGACACGCACTAATTCCGTGGGGGGTGATTTTTTTTCTTCTGGTGATTGTCACTACTCCACTCCCAATGGCCAATGCCTCGCCGGCCAATCGCAGAGGCGTCGCATTGCGTTTACTGCTGACGAGTCGAAAACAGGGGGAGGGTTTCCCCCTTTCTAAGAAAGACGGATGGTTTAGGAGTCTTCTATGACACTTGGTTAAAGTACCTTGTCTGAGGAATTACTTGGTTCAGGGCTTCCCTGATGGATCGTCAAGTCTGCCCAGAACACGCGCATGCTGCCACGGCCCCGACGCTTCTGTAGCTTTGTGAAGATGGTACTGGCTGCTCCGTCTCTTTGCTAAAAACATGTTGAATGCTCTCGTTCTCAACACGGCGCGTCTTGAGGTTTCCCAGTCGATACGACATGCTTGGTATATCTCGATAGTGCTTGGAATCACAAATAAGCAAGAAAGACCATCGGTTGCATTCACGAATAACCACCAGTGAACGGAGGACGGCAACGGCACACAGGCCTGGAACAGAGCCGACGGCTAAAAGACGGGGAAATTCAATCTTCTCTTGTCTGAGTCGCTGTATATCCAAACCCGCTCAAGTCTGATGATGCAACTTGGCCGCCAGCTTCCTGTATGTCTCCGGGTTTGGCACGCTGGGCTTCGTCTTGCGCAGCGCGGCCTCCCAGTCCTCGCGGATGAGCGCTGGCTCCCCGCCTTCATACCGCAACACACACTCGTCGAGGGCGTTCTTGTACAGCCCGTAAAGATCTGCACCGCTGAACCCCTTGCACCGGGCGTCCCGCGCGATGCTCTCGATCTCGTCCCCATCCGTCCCGCCGATGCCGTTGCGCACGATGGTGCGGAGAATGTCGACGCGCTCGTCCTCGGTGGGCAGATCCACGAAGAGAAGCTTGTCCAGGCGTCCCGGGCGAAGCACCGCCGGATCGATCATGTCGGGCCGGTTGCTGGTGCCGATGACGTAGACCTCTCCTCTGTCGCCAGCGCCGTCAAGCTCGGCCAGAAGCGCGTTTACGACGCGAGCGCCTGCCTCGGTGGTGGTGTTCTCGCGCTTGGGCACCAAAGAATCCATCTCGTCGAAGAAGAGAATACAAGGCGCACAGGACTTGGCCCTCGTGAAGAGCTCGCGGATTGCGCGCTCCGACTCGCCCACGTACTTATTGAGCAGCTCGGGGCCCTTGATGAGGATGAAGCTCGCCTGTGCGTCGTTGGCCACGGCCTTGGCGACAAGTGTTTTGCCGCAGCCCGGGGGGCCGAAAAGGAGTACGCCTGCGGGGCGCTGCTTGCCGAACTTCTGGAATAGCAGGGGCTCCTTAATGCGGCGGACAATGGACACTTGGAAGGCGGCGCGAACCGAGTGCAGCGCGCCGACCTCGGACCAGGTCGTGTTCGGGATGGAACTGAAGCCCTCGCGGCGCATGTAAGGGGTGTGTTCGGCAATGGCATCGACGAAGTCCTGCTGGCTGACGTGGACGCGCGTCGGGGTTGTGTAGGAGGGGTGCTCGATGTAGTCATACCAAAGACATACCTCCTCTGCGTCTCTGTCCCAGCTGTTGTCGCCGTTGACATCCGTTTCCATCCGCTCCGTGGAAATTGCGTTCCTGGCTCTAGCGTACTCCATGTCCATGAAGCGATCGCTGGCCTTGCGGTTTGCGACCTGGACCACGGCGCGGATGTCGTCACCCACGAAGCCGTGCGTGCGGACCGCGAGGGTCTTGAGGTCGACTTCTGGCGGGACCTCGAGGTCCCGTGTCAGAGCTCTGAAAATCTCCTCTCTGGCGTCGGTGTCGGGGACCTTGACCGTGATGGTCTGCGCGAAATAGTCTGGTCTCCTCAGTGTTGGATCGATCAGCTCGAGCTTGCTCGTCGTGCCCACGACCACGACCCGCTGTCCACCCTCTTCCCACTCACGCAGGCGACGGATGTTCAGCTTGAGCTGCGTGATGACCTCGTGGTCAAACTCGCTGTGACTGTTGCCCGACTTGGCCATGTACTCGTCGAGGTGCTCGATCAGGACAATACATGGCGCAACCTTTTTCGCCTCGTCCAGCACGTCCGTCACAATCTTGGTGACCTTCTCAGGGGACCTCGTCTCGGCCAGGTACCGCCCCAGAGAGATGACGGGTGTCCTCGTCCTCCAGGACAGGGAGCGAACAAGAGACTGTTTTCCTGTGCCTGGGGGTCCGGAAATGATGATACCGATGGGCTGCTCGCCGAAGCATGTAAAATCCTCTGGCTTTCGAGCACGCGCAAAAACGTAGCGGCTCAGCTCGTCCAAGATTCCACGGACGCCGCCCAGGACAACGGAGCCGGGCGGGATCTGCTCCGGGCCGTACTTGCTGGGCTTGGGCGCCTTCTTCACGACCGTCTGAGACTCGGACACCGCGGCCCCGTTGGTCTTGGCCGACTTGGACGTAGAAACAATGGCTGAGGCATCGCTGACGGCGCCATTGCCGCCTTCGGGCTCCGGGGAAAGACGGCGTTTCTTGGTACTCTTTCCATCCGACCCCTGGGCCGTAACCGCCGGCGCTGGCGTCACGTTCCAGTGCTTCGTCATTTGCCTATTGAGCAGAAACCGATCTTCTTCCTGGATGGACGTAAGAAGCCGCGCAGGGTATTTGTGACATGTCTGGAAACTCACTTTATAAGCCTTTTCGGCCTGTTCTGCAGCATCCAACAGATCGTCGCTGTCCTCGGATTGGGCCTCCTCCTCTTTCCTGAAGTCCAAAACTCTCTCGATCGCGTCTTCCAGCGGCCTCCTCTTCTGTCGACTCAGGCTGCTGTTGGATTTCTTGATGCTCTCATAGATGCCAGTTACCGTCAGCTTTGGCGGTTTCTTCTTCCCGTCTCCCTTTTTGGAATATTCGTTGTGCCGCTCGTCTTCCAACTTCTTGACAATTTGGTACACGTCACGGTCCAGGCCGTGCCTCAGGCTTATTCGTGCCATCGTGGGCGGGTCGAATATTGTGAAAGACGACTGAGGTTGGCGCTGCTCCCAGGGACCTCGAAAAAAAAAGTATTTGTGATCGGGCGGAATGAGTTGCTGCGGCGTTCTCATTGGCCATGACTTGTCGGTGCCCCGCAAAAGAGTGCTGCAGAGTGGGTTCGCAGGAATACCTCCGACATGTCGGCTCCGTCGACTCTCACCTTCTTCCTCGGAGGAACTCATTCGACGAAAATAGCTAAGGGCTAGAAGGAAGCCATGTAAAATCCATTCGAAAATTCCGTTAGATATCAAATGCTCACATCGCAAATCTTTCGAGATGTGATTTGTTGGCATGAGAAAAAGTAGCATTGTGTTGGTGATTCGACGTTCAATTCTCATCCTGGCGCCTACCCAGGTACTTGGAGCGCATGCAAATGAAACAAAGATGAAAGGCGGTAGATATGCAATCTATCTGCTGAATTGGCCTACATAGAAAGCTTCTACCACTACACCGGCAATCTGCCGTTCTCGTATAGCTTTTTTCTTCTGATTTAATCCTCCGGGTGTCGTTTCCTCCTCTCGCCACTCAGTGGGTTCCGCGAGATCCACAGCTCTTCGGAAAGCATGCGGGCATGCGGCCTCCGAACACCCTCCTCACCATTTTCCGTTGCCATATGAATGAAAGGAAATAAATCGGCCCTGTCTGTATCAACGCCAGAGGGGCCCAACGGCGGCGAAAGGTTATCCTGCAGTCATCAGGTCATCTATCCATGGTATCACTACAGAGTGGGCGGGCTGTATCGGGCTGCAGAGCCAGGATTGGCGAGTCGTGCTCTAGTCCGTGACGCATGGCTTCTGTTCAGAGCCCGTAGAGCGCCCACTCATCGAAATCGGTTCCCCGCCCCTTCGAGTCTCCTGACGTCTTGTCCACGTTCTCGGAGGTCCATGTTGGGGCATACTCGGTTCGCAACTCTTGGGAAAGTCACAACTCGTCATCCTCCAGTTCCGACGGCTTGAGGAGACCGCCGACCTTGCCTCGGCGCTCGAGATCCGCTGCCTTGGCATCCCGCTCTTGTTGCTCCTTCTCCACGAGGAAAAGCTCCGCGTTGTCGCCAGCGAACTCCTTCAGGGAAATGAGGAAGTCACGCAAGTTCAGACGGAACTTGTCGTACTGAGTGTTGAGCGAGAACAGCCCCTCAACGAAGGTTTGAATCTGAGCCCTGCGAATCACTGTCAGTGAATTACTTGGTACATCCGGCGGATGACAGTACTTACGGTTGCAGGTTAGGGAAAGCCCCACGAAGAAGGTTAGCCACGAAGTTCGCGAGGAACTCCTTGTTCGAGGTACCGGCCGCTGCCTGGTCAGGGCTGTAGATCGGTCCCTGGATCTTCGGCGCGGTGCCGTCGGCAGGCTGTACAAAGTAGAACATCCTCATAAGAACCATGGATTGGGTCTTGAAGCCGGCCTTGTGGTCGTTGTCCGTGAGAACGAAAAACACATCCTGCAGGATAGTAATGAAAAATTGCTGGAAGAAAGCGTTGGAGGTCTGGACATCCGTCTTTTCCGCGATGTTGTTGATGAGCTCAAGGCACATGTTAAGACCCGCAGCCTCGACGTCGCGGTTGTCGTGCTTGAATGCCCAAGAGCAAGAGTCGATGACGAACTTGAATTGGCGGTTATCCAATTTCAACAACGCTGGCAAATTCAGTCAGGGCATGGCTTTTGGGTCAAGTGAGTAGTGCACATACCAGGGAAACAGTGGAGGTTAATTGACCGCAAGAGGTTGAAGAACTCAACACGGTGCTCCGGAAACTCAGAGAAGTCCTTGTTGATCATGTCCAGAGTGCACTCGAAGACGTTCTCCATGATGTTGGGGACCTGGTCCTCCATTAAAGCAGAGAGTTTGGTGATAATCGCGGACATGGCCTTGAGCACCTCGGCATCGCGAGCTCCGGGGACGTTGCGGTTGTAGTCGACAAGAACAGACTCGAGAAGAGGAGGTACCATCTGGTGGCGCACAGATTGCAGGTCCTCCGCCTTCTCAACGTAGGTCTCGACCAGTTTGAGAATTTCCTTCTTGATAGTCCGCAGACCTCGGACGTTGGGCATCTTCGTTGCGATTTCACCTATCATATTGTCAGCTGACTTTCGCCGCCAAACGTGGCCAAAACATACCCTGCTTCTGGACGGCCTCAGAAATCAGTTCACTGGTGGCACGGTACATCTGCAACATGTCGAGGAAGATGCGGCCAATCTGAGGATAAAAGTAAGGACCAATAGATGTGCAGGCCGAAACGTTGGTCTTCATGATGTTGCCAATGACCTTAATCGTCTCAGCATCCTGAAGAATGACGGGGTTCATCCGAGCCTGCTTGATGATCTCGTCCCATGCGGCGTTGGGGATGGCCATCAAATCACTGAGGAGACGCTCCTGCTGGTGCTTGTTGCCCTGAGCGGCAACCATGTAACCGCATGCCTCGTAGAAGGTGTGGACCTGTTGAGGCGACAAGTCGCATGTGATCTTGTGCATGTTGCGAACAATCTCCTCGATGAAGGGCTCCTGCTCACTGGGCTGAAGCGCAACAAAGTGGCGGCGACACTGTCTCGCAATCTTAATGAAGGTATCGCAAGCCATGTCCTGCACACCTGTGACAAGTCAGTACGAAAAAGAAGTTCTAGTTGCGAGAGATCTCAACTTACCCTCGTGGGACTCGTGCATGAACTCGAAGAGCTTATTGACGACAGTCTTAAGGAACTTCCAGTGAGCCTTCAAGAACCGAGGGTATTGCCCAACAATGTACATGATGTTGGAGGCAACCACTGCCTTGTTGTCCTTGCCGCGCTTCATTTCCGTGAGCCCCAGCAGATCCTTAATGACAGTGACGAGGAATCGCTTCTCAGTCTCTTCGTTCATCGCCAAAGAAATCGAACCAATGGCCCAGCAGAGCACGTTGCAGTTGTGCCATGACCATTCGCTGCCGTCGACCTGGCGGGCAAGCTTCTCCGTCATGATGTTCTCGGTATCGACGACGTCCAAGTGAGTCAAATACACCAAGCATTCCCTGATTGTCTTGTAGAGCTGGACTGTGTCACTCTCCTTGACGAACTCACGCACGATTTCTCCTTCGTCGTTCTCGACAATGAGGACCTCCTCAGGACGGACCATTTTCTCAATCATGACCGTGCGAAGGTTCGACAAGACCTCGTTGTACTTGTGCTTGCGAAGGGGGTAGTTGTTGAGCATCGTTGGGTTGGGTGCACCGGCTCCTGTCATGCTTCCAGCCATGCCCATCAGGGGGTTGAGCTCGGTCATCGGGAGCTGCTGCATCTCCTCGAAGAGCTCCTGGACGAGCTTGAGCCAGTAGTCGAGGCAAATCTTGAAAATCTCGCGGTCGTCGATCTGGGATATGCGGATTAGGTAGTAATGGCCATGGGTAAGGAAGTCCCTGTTTGGTAGATTCTCAATGAGCTGCGAGCCGGTTAGCATGGGTTGCACCCCACAGAGCGTGTAGCTTCTCACATTCAGGTGCATGCCGAAGAAGTTGCACAGAAAGAGAGCCAAGTTCTGGATGAACTCCTGGTCTCTAGAGTTGCTGTTGGGGTATGTTGACTTGAGATCGAGGCTGATGGGGATGATAGTCGCGATGGTGGTCAGGACCTCGGTGAACATCTTGACCAGCTGCTCGTCATACGAGTTAGGTTGTCCAGGCCCACCGGTCTGCAGACCGCCAATCTCTGTCAAGCACTGCAAAGTGACATTCCGGAACTCGGGAACGGGCAAAAATCGCGTGCGCAGGGTGTCGATTAGGGGCGTCTCGAAAATGTAGCCGAGAGGGATCCAGTTGCAAAAGCGCAATAATGTCTCGAGGGTGGCCTTGACAAGACTCGGCTGGTCGGCGGTGTTGAGGACCTCCTGGCAGAGGGTGAAGATCTGAGAAAACTCGGCGCACATGGTCGTCTTGAGGTTCCGGGTCTTGGTGGAGGTCATTTGCTCGGCGGAGTAGTCGAAGACCTCCTCGGACAGCAGGCGGAGAATGACCATGTTGTTCTCGCAGATGGACAGACTCGAGTGGCACGACGTGATGATCTCGTTGATGAACGTGGGCCAGTTATGGGGCCATTCTTGCTTCAGGATGGAAATAAGGACGAGGTTAAGCTTGTTGAGAAGAGTGCGCTCAGCCTTCATCGTCTCTTCGGAGCTGGAGCACTGGATAATGAACTGCACAACGAAGTTGCGGATGCCTAGAAGGGTCAGCCGGAGTGTGGGTGCGAGGTGTACTGATCCTCCAAACCTTGACACTGGTCTCTCGGGAGAACCTTCCATCTTGTCATGATGACATTGTCGAGCACCTGCAAGCCCAAGTCTGTAACCGTCAGCTGATTGGCAACCATGGAGGTTTGTCCTTCGCGCACGACATACACTTCGTTTGGGGGTAGGTCGCTTCGGAGAGGATCTTGTCGACGAGAAGCCAGGCGTCTTGATCTTCCTTGAACTGTAGAGACGCAGAAGGTCAGATGCTGAAAGCGTTATACGGCGGGGGAGGAGTTGCTCGGGTGCGTACCTGGTTGAGTGCAGCTTGCGCTTGCTTTTGCTGTAAAGCACAAAATGGTCGGTCAGTCTCGGGCCAAAAATCTCAGTCCGGCGGGGGACAGGAAAAGCGGCGCACCTGTTCGCCACGGCCCTCGTAAAAGGAGCGGACGAGGTCGTCCAGCTCCGGGATCGTGATAGCCATCGCGGGGGGTGCGGTACGGCGGGCGGGGTGGGAGAAGGCAGTCGATCTCGATCGCAAAGACGCAACGGATGAGGGGGAGGACTCTCTCTATGGGAGGAGGGGGGGAGGGCAGAGAAAACGAAAGAGAGCGCGGCGCAAGAGGTGGTGCGGGCGCTACGGCTACGGCAAAAGCAGCAAATGACGAGGTCGGCTGGTGTTCGCGAGGAGATTTTGTGCAATGGGAGAGAAAAGGAAAAGAGAGGGAAGAGCGGGAGGTGAGGAAAGTCTGCCTGGCGTGAAGGCGAGGATAGGTTGGTTATCGAGAGAGCGAGAGAGGCGGATGGCGGGGGACAACCAATTTTGTCAGCCGCCCGCTAACTCCACCAGCCACAGGTATCGATACCTGCCATAGGCCTGTCGCTGGGCCGGACCACCACCACCGCCTGAGGTGCCTTCTAAGCGACCTGCTAGCAACCTACCTAGGTAGGTAGGTACGGTACCTAGGTAACCTTAGGTAGGCACTTAGGTGCCTTACAGACAGCACCTCCACTGCCAGCAACAGCGGCACCTCAGCGACTGCGACCGCGACAGCGCACCCGTGGGCCGGAAGCTTGGGCCCACCCCGTCCACTGGGCCTTGAAGACTTTCTTTCGGTCTGCGTTTCCCAGGCACCCTCCGGTTCCCCTCTTCCCCTCTTTTCCGCCGGGCTGCAGTCACCTGGCGCGGTGAACCCTGCCCGACCAGCAGCAACGCTGGGCTCGGCTGGGCTGGGCTGCAGGAGCTACAGAGGCTGCCTGCCTGCCACTTTTTTTCAGAAAAAACACCCGAGCAGCGATGCGCGTCATAGGTAACTCACCTTGCTCACCTTGCTCACCTTCCTTCCTCACCTCGCTCACCTCTGGCACACCTTGACAACCGCAAGGTATCTACCTACCTAGAGGCAGGCAGCTCGCCGACCTGGTCCACACCGACACCTCGCCAGCTCACCGCGACCGCGGAGGCAAGCGCCTGCGAGATTGCAGTGACGCACCGCATCGGGACTTCTTCGCCCAATTGCTACCTTGCGCCGCAAAAGCCGTCCATGTACCAATACATCATCACGCCCGCGTTCCCAGCCTGCTGGTCTCCCCCCTCCTCGCCCCACCTTTTCGGCGATAACATACCTACAGTATTAATTCTCTTCGGACAACAGATCGGTCAGGATACCGGGAGTGGCCAGAGACACAACGCCACGTCCCTCAGGAGACCTGCCGTGCTTGCCATTGTCATCGCAAGGACATGAGACTGAACTACTTTTGGTATTGAGCATCTCACCCGGCATTCGACTCCTGCGAATCCACCACAGCGCTGCTTTACACCGTGCAGGGTGATGTATCATCTTCCAGCTCGCCCGATCTCGCGCGGCTGAGCAGACCCCTGCTCTAGACGAACCATGACACGGTAGCTGTGACAATCACAACTAATCACGTTAAGCGCTGGCCTCTCTAGGTAGGCCTCGCCCAGTGTTTCAAGCTTTCTCCTTGCTCCGGTACCTCAAAAACGAACGAGTAATTTTTGTTTATTTCTCAGAACCATCATAGCACGTAGGTTCTCTCAGATTTACATTGTGCAACACCCTCTGTATTTCGCTGTCTATGGCTTCTGGTAGCCAACCTCGGCGAGACTCTCCTGCAGCGCCTTGATAGCGTTGTCGATATCCTTTCGGTTGGGGTCCGTCTGTGGTCGTTAGCCCTGCGTCGATCTCGCCTTGGGGGCATCTCTACTTACCACACTGACACCCATGTGTCCAAAACGAATGTACTTGGGCGCAATTTCCTTGTGGATGCCGCCGGCAAACACGATACCCTTCTTGGCCAAGCTGGGCAGCACCTCGGTGGCCTTGACGGTCTCCGGTAGGTAGATGGCGGTCATGCCGTGGGCCTGGTCCTCGGGCTTCTCGGCAACCTGCTTCAGACCAAGGTCCGCCACGGCCTTCTTGACCTTGTCGGAAACCTCCTTGTGCCTAGCAAACCGCTCAGACAGGGGGCCGGCCAGGATCTGGGTGAGCGAGGTGTGGAGGGCATGGATGAGTTGAGGGGAGGGAGTCGCAAAGTAAGAGGGCTTCTTGGCCTCGTAGTTTTGCATGACTATACTGGGTCAGCAACAAAGCCGCAACTCGGTTTGGGCATGATCCTTACTAGGAGTCCAGTTCTTAAACGAGGCAAAGTACGACGCGGGCGGAGTCTTGCGCTTATTGAAGGCCTGCATGGCCTTGCCACTAAACATGGATATCGACAGACCGGCGGGGACGCCAATGGCCTTCTGGGAGGCGGTGATGACACCGTCGAGCTTCCACTCGTCAAACAGGATCTCCTCGACACCCACACTGCAGACACCGTCGACGATGATGAGGGTCTCGGGGGACACCTTCTTCACGACGGCGGCCAGGTCCTTCAGCTCGCTCAGCACGGCAGTCGAAGTGTCGACGTGGGTGACGGTCAACACCTTGTACTTCTTCTCGGACAGGGCCTTCTCGATCTCGGGCAGCTGGGGACGGGAGCCGACGGGGGCCCTCAGCTCGGTGACGTTGGCGCCGTAGGTCTTGAAGCAGTCGGTGAAGCCATTGCTGAAGTAGCCGGTGGCCAGCACGAGGACGTCCTCGCCGGCCTCGACGAGGTTGGCCGCAACGAGGTCCCAGCCTAGAGTGCCGGAGCCGGAGATGACGAAGGGTTGCGACTGGGTGTCCTTTGTCTGGAAGAGCTGGCGCAGCAGGGACAGCGCCTCGCCAAAGGTGTTGACGAAGCCGGGGCCGACATGGCTCTCACTGTTGTTGACAACATCACGGTCAGCAACATGCTCTCATGAGCTCGAGCGGAGCTCCACCTGGAAGGTCAGGCGAGGTGGTCCAGACCTGTAGTGGCTCATGGCCTGGAGGACCGCATCATCGAACTCGATAGGCCCCGGGATGAGGAGCGTCGGGTGAGGTGGTTGAGTAGACATGGTGGATAGTTGGCGTTGCTGCTGCTGTGACAAGTGCCGATGAGAAAAGGAAGGGCATCGATTGGGGGTTCGGCGACGGGGGCTTACAACAGTTGAAGTAGTTGCCGGTTCCGATTGTCGCAAGTGCCTCGAGATGAGAGATACCCGGGCTGATGAGGGGTTGTTAAGGTTATGGAGGGGCATTCTCCCCTCCTTTGCCAATCTGCGGAGAGGGAGCGGGAGCTGGAGCCGCCTGAGGGGGACGTGCATGTGTGCCTGTGGCGTCAGAGGGTCGGAACGTAAGCCGAGCGTCGCTTTCAGACGGGAGACGGGACCGAGAATCTGTGTGTTTGGACTGGGACACCGAGACGGATTCGGGGCAAGAGAGACACTTGGGAAAGGCTACGCTTACGGCTTTTGCTCAGGTTATTCCCCTGGCAGTGGGAGACGGAGAGAAAAGAGGAGACTGGAGAACGGGTTTGACGGACAGCGGAAACCGGAGCCGGGTCTCCTGATGGACCTCTTTTTTATTTATTTTTTATTAGCAAAAAGCAATTGAGCACGAAATACACGCTCACAATCCCTACTTTTTGGACGAAGGCGTCTTTTCAGTATGTGGTTCTCCCGCCCAAGGTAATCATGCACAGCAATCCCTTTGTCGGGGAGTTACGTTACTCTTTGAGCAAAATGATTGGGAAACAATAAGGTAAGGTAATGGGCGTAATGTGAGCCTGGAGGTATCTCGGAGTTCGAGTCAGGGGAGAATGCCGTGCTTTCATTCGGAAAGTGGAGGTTTCCGTCGAGAACAGCAGCAAACGATTGAGCACGACAGGCTGGGACGAGAGCTCTGTTTAGAAGCACTGGGAGCCTTGGGCCTGACGGCAGACACCGGACGACATCGGCGGTCTCCCGAGGCCTGGAGCAACAGCCACCGAGACCTTTCCCCAACGGGTAGACTTCCGAAGACGCTCCTCAGCCACAGTGACAATGGAACATGCCGCTCCCGAAGTGTGGCTTGAACCTCCCAGACCCCCACCCTGCGTTGACCGTTGCGACAATTGAGGCTGGGAAGTTGGTCGCAGTACCTGAGGTACCTTACCTTACCTAGTTGGTTCAATGCGAGCTGCCTGCCTCGTCGCACCGAGATATTACGTCGCTCACCGAGACCCGCGAACCCATCGCCCGCCTATCGTCACCAAGACAAATCTGCTCGCAGCATCGTCGCGCCACTAGACCGGCTGCCCACCTGAACTTGGATCCGCCCCGGCGTCCGGTACCTCCTGGTCGTCTGCACAGCGCTCTACACGCGGCTCCCCGACCTCCCCGGCCAGCGTCCCACCTGCCGCTGTCGCGATACCGTCGCCACATCGAAGCTTTGAAACCCGAACAGCTACACCTCCCGCAACCATGGCGTTCCTAATACTGGTCATTGGCGACCTACACATTCCAGACCGCGCTCTCGACATCCCCCCAAAGGTACGGCGCAACTCCTGCCATCCCACCTCTCCCAGTTCCATGTCGCACAACTAACACCATCTGCACAGTTCAAGAAGCTCCTCGCCCCGGGAAAGATTGGCCAGACCCTCTGCCTGGGAAATCTGACGGACAAGCATACGTACGAGTACCTGCGCACCATCGCCCCGGACCTCAAGATCGTCAAGGGCCGTTTCGACGTCGAGGCCACCAGCCTGCCCCTGACCCAGGTTGTCACCCACGGCTCCCTACGCATCGGCTTCCTCGAGGGCTTCACCCTCGTCTCCAACGAACCCGACCTGCTTCTCGCCGAGGCCAACAAGCTTGACGTTGACGTCCTGTGCTGGGGCGGCACCCACAAGTTCGATGCCTTTGAGTACATGGACAAGTTCTTCGTCAACCCCGGCAGCGCCACCGGCGCCTTCACCGCGGGTTGGGGCAAGGATGGCGAGGAGCCTGTCCCGAGTTTCTGTCTTATGGACGTACGTATCGCAACGGCTTGTCCCACGAGGGGACACCTCCGCTGCCAAGAGGCGATTTACTGACTGTGAGAACAGGTCCAAGGCATTTCACTGACTCTATACGTTTACCAATTACGCAAAGACGACAAGGGGAACGAGAACGTCGCCGTTGAGAAGGTGACGTACACCAAGCCAGTGGAGCCGTCTGCCACATCATAGATGCCCATGTGACGATGAGGACGAGGACGTTGGCGTTTACAAAAGGAGAGATCCAGCCATCGGCAGCTGGTTGTTATGAATCAAGACCACGCAAACTTAGGCGAATGAGGATCATTATAATAATATCAGTTCCAGCCAGCCATTTCCAATGGCTCTATGCTTTCGCCTATTTGCACAGAGAACCCGTCCTTGGTATCCAGACAACAAAGTCCACCCTGAAACACCGCACAAAAACATTAACCAAGCAATAGGGGTGGTATTTGCGAACGTGAACAACTCCAGAAACACCGGCGCTTGCCATCCGTCAGGTATGTGGTGGTCGTTACAACATCATGCTTCTTCTCCTCATGGAGACTCTCGATCTTGCATCCTGGAGATCCCCGCCCTCCAGACTCTCAAAGCTGCTATCCTCCGAGCCTTCGGCATCAGCGCGGGACCTCTTTGGCAGGACCATTGACGCCCTCTTCCTAGACCCGCTCGCTTTGGGGCGCTCGGCTACTTCCAAACTATCGACCTTGAAGTCCTCCCTCATGACGGACGAAAGCCGTCGTGAAGTTTTGGTTTGGCGCGGCGGCAAGGCGCTCTCCGTCACCTCAGCAATGCGAGAGCTATCGCTTCCTGGGGTGGAACTGGTAAACTCGTAAGGGTCGACCTCCTTCGCAGGTGATAGAGTGGGATGACCAGCATTGGCTCTGTCCGGAGAAGCCTGGGCCTGTCGGACAGACCTCTCTTCTTCCGTCTCGGAGATTGATCTTGACATCATGGAAGATGTCCGCTTCTTGCGGTCTGGCCTTGAGAGACTGGGCGCTGGTTCCGTCGGCCGCATCTTGTCACCCAAGTCGGTGGAGGCCTCCATTCTCTGCGGGGAGGATATTGAAGGCGAAGCCGCGACAGGCATATGCTTCCATGCGTCGCCATCAATCGATTCGCTCTTGACCATGCTCGTTGCATCGGGCGTACCACTTTCTGACTTGGCGCTACCGCTGCGTTGGAGGTACCTAGTCTGTCCGGACACAGCGTCGTAAAGCTCCTTTGTCGGCCGCCTCATCTTGTCGCGAAGGTTGGGTTCTGCATAGCTGATAGCCGATCTAGCTCGCCGGCTTGGCCGCGATGTCTCGCCTTGCGAGGATATGTCGGCGGGAGGCGGCGTGTCTCTGACGCTGGGGAGACTCATCCTGGACGAGGGTTCAGGAGACGCAGGAGACATCAGAGCAGCCTCCATGGAAACGGATTCGGTGCTCGGAAGCACATCCACAACTGGTGCGGGTGGCGAGGGAGCAGTAACGGCGACCTCTACCGGGGCAGGCCCGGCATCAGACTCCGCCTCTACCTCTGTCTCCCTGATCTTTTGTGCTGCCCGTTCTCTAGCTGCCCGTGGCTTTGGCTTCTCAGCAAGTGCCTTGCCCTCACTTACGATAGCTTTTGCGTTCTTGATCGGAGAGGTTACGTCGTCGTTTGTGCTCTTGGCCGACAAGGCCTTCCGTGGGTTTGCCGGTGCTGACATTCGTTCTCTTGTCTCACGGCGTATGCTGGCCAGCTCCTTCAGGGTCTTCCCACTCTGGCGTTCGCGTGCGATAATTGGCCGCTCTCCACTGTCTCTCGATTTCGGTGGCTCAGCAGTCATTGGGCTAGCCTTACTGGAATCGTCACCCACGCTGTACTTTCGCTTCGAGCCGGCCTTAGCGGACACTTGAGGGACAACGGGTGGCAAGACGGGTGTCTCCTTGGACCGTGGTTTCACGCCGATTTCACCATTCTGGGATTCGGGAGCCGGATCTGGCCGGACGACAATGTTCTTCTCGACCTTCGTAGTGGTTGTCCTGGCTGCGGGGGCCGGCGGAGGCGGAGGCGGTGCCGGCGACGGCGACGGCGAGGCTGCTGGGGAAGTGTGGGCGGCTGGCTCCGGTTCTGTAGGTTCCGTGGATTTCCTGGGCGATCCAAGGTCAACCGACTCGTCGACGAATCGAGACATTGGAGGAGGACCGAGCTCGGGAGAGTCAGTCGTGTTGGTTTCGTCTGCCGCTTCGGAGCACAACGCCAGGATTTGTTCACGACTACGAGGAGCGTCAGCGATAGGATCCAAATCATCGTGCAGTTTTGCCAACTTACTCTAACGTAGCTCGGGGGTATGACTTGTTCTCGGCGATGGGAGGGAGGCGGCCTTCTTGCAGCGCTCGGGCCTCCGTATCCTTGACGAATTCGCGTGGCGGACGCCTTTGATGGGGGCTGCGATGAGGTAGGCTCGCTCTCGATGATCTCCTTCCCCTAGGACTCGCGTGTCGTTTCGTGGGAGGCTCCTGGCCGAGGCCGGAAAGAACTGACAGGCATTCTTGAAGCTGTGCTTCAAGCCTGGATCGTACGTCGAGGGCATGGTCGGCAATTCTTCGCGTATTGTTGTCTTCTAATTCTCTTTCCAGTTCGATGATGCGACCTTTCAGCTCAAGATTGTCGGACAGAGATCGCGCGTAGTCTGCTTCGAGGTTACGATTGCGGACCAAGTGAGCGGCGTTGGCCTTGGCGAGATCTCTGTTTTGGCGCAGTAGCTTCCTGCGCACTGCATCAACAGCAAGTTAGCTGATGAGTAACCGGGGGTGAAAATGGCAAGCATACACGTGTCGATGCTATCTGCAGATACGGGAGGTTCGTTTAGTCGAGCCATGGTGCATTTCGGATGAGGGAGCGGCGGATGTGTGACGAGACCGAAGGTGAGGAATGAAAAGACTGAGAAGCGAAGCGAAGCTCGATACGGAGGAGGCTGGGATAGTGACGCTGGGGGTCTGAGTGGCAGAAAATTTACCGAGTGTCATTTATTTACACTCGACCTAATTGGGATTAGTGTAAACAAAGACACCAGGGTGAGGGGTTGCTAGGGGCGCACTCACATGGGCCACAAAACCCCCCCACTGCACACCACCTACCTACCTAACCTTGAGGTACCAATCCAACACAGAAGACGGGTGCAGTTCTCGCATGTGCACCCGCACCAAAGTTTTGATGTGAAGGCTGCATTTGACACCCAATACCCCGCTGCAGCGTTCTTGCATCCAAGCTGGACACGCGACGAACACTCCCAAGAACCCCAAACCGGCCCATCCCACCGCACGATGTCGTTCCCGACCAGGTCGCTGTCTACCCGACTTCCCGGTGCGTCGTCGCAGAATGCCTCGTCGGCCGGCCCATCGCCCATGTTAGTTGCTCGCATTGCAGAGAAGAAGGCAGAGCTGGAGCACCTTAGGGAGTTGCGTGACCTGAGTGCTGCAGTTGCGGGTCAGATGGAAGCCCTGGAGCAAAAACTCTCAACACTGTCGGACGGAACGGAAGGTGAGAAGGACCAACCTTTCAAATGCACCACGAGCTTGAAGCAGCAAGGCTGACCAGCAGAAGCGATCGCCATGGTCATTGGCAACTGGCATAATGTGCTGCGCGCCATCAACATGGCTTCTGGTACGTTGCAACCCCGCATGCAATCGATGCAGGACGATGCTCACCACATTCCCCAGCCAAACTCGCGAAACCGCCAGGAGACGAGCCGTCAGAGCCCGAAGACCCCAACCTCGCTCTCCCTCAGACGTTGGTCCGCATTCCAACCGAACACGCGCCGACGTTGCAGGCACAAGCCGAGAACATGACAGAGGGCGCCGAGAACACGTCGACCATGTCATGATGTGTTACGGGTCAAGGACATATCAGCATGTAACGCAAAAAGCAAGCGTGTCTCAGGCCGCGCCGGCCTCCCCGCGAACCCTTTATTCGCCCTTCCTGCGCCATTCTCTTGCTGCGTTTTCTTTCGACAGCGCCACTTTCGGAACAGGCAGCGGATGCATGGGAAAGTACGGCCCTTGGTGGTAGCAAAAGGCCGTTCGGGCCCCGTTGTTTGGATGCCGTCAGTATGGCACGGCGAGACTGGATTGGGCAAAAGGCCCACCCGAGTCAACAACCGGGTGCGGGGTTCAAATGGACAGACGCGTCCACGCCTCGGCGCTGGACGCGTCCATTCCTTATCAGTCGCATCCCGGTTGCCACAGCGAGACGGGAGCTGCCTCACCCTCGTGGCCAGGGCGTGCCACCTTCCCCCGTCAGCTTGGCCGAGTGAGCCTGCCGTGTGGCACCTGTGCCCGCACACCGGCGTTGGGCTGGCTTGTCTGACGGAAACTGGCAGGTAGCTCACGAGGGGAAAGTGCAAATTGAAAACAATTTCCGCATTTGCTCTTGGCTGTGACCAACGTCCTCATCGCTCTTGTTTGTCCTGCTCCCCTCGGGCTTCCATCCCAATCCTCTGCGTTACCCATCCACAACACCAACTGACTGAGCATCATTGCCCACCACCCTCGACACGCCCTTGATTTTCTTTTTTGGACACTTTCAGCCTCTTTTGTCGTCCTGGCCCAGCTCATACGGCCAGACACTGCATAGTATTCCAGTCAATAACCCCGCGCTTTATTACACGCACCCCGGCTGTTCCGAAGCGAAATTACCTCCAAATTCCAATTAACCCACTGCTTCCCAAAATTGCCAACCCTTGCCGGCCAATTGTCTGGGGTTGGCTATTCCCTGCCAGAATCAGGTCGGATCCGGAGATTGTTCTAGCACCATGGTTCGCCGTCCTCGATCCAGCAGGGCCCACGCCCACGAGGTCGATGTCTTGGAGGACGACACTGCCACTGTTCCAAACCAACGACACGTTGGACTCGACGCGAATACTGCTCTCAACTCCAACCCTTTTGCTGTGCTTCAAGATTACAACATTAACGGTGGCGGGAAAACGCCAGACTTCGTCGATTCACTAACCGCCAAACTCAAAGAGCTTCACATTTACAGCCCCGAGAAGAACCGCGGCAACGTGGACAGATCGCAACCTCTGTCTGCATCGCTCCTGACTCGATCGCTCACTGTTCCCGAGATCTTCTCAGTCCTCGAACCAGTAAGGGAAGCAGCTGAGAACTGCGACAAGCAAGCAGCCGCGACCACTTACGCGCAAGGACCATTCCCTGCCGGGCCGCCTCGAGTGACCAACCAAGACGAGGGTCTCCCCTCGTTGGCTGAAACACACGCATTAACGGCTGCTGCCGGTCGCCAGACACCAGACTCATTTGAAGCCAGCTTCCCCTCTCAAGGTTCGCTCGTCTGATTCCTTCCCCGTATTCTTTTCACTAACCCATTCAGTTATTCGCGCGGCCAATCTCGAACATCATCCCTTGTGTGTCGATTCCCGTATCCAGTCGTCCATCGCACGACACCAGGCAGGTCAGTATGATTATGTACTTTCGGTTCATGGACCAGACGGCTCGTCTCCGCGCGATGACTCGCCCCGACATGAGGGCGAATCGACGCTGAATTTTGGCTGCAACGTCCTGGTGCAGAATGGAATCTCTGGGCACTCCGTCTGCTGTGAGGGCAAACCGGCTAATGCCTACACGATTCTAGCCACGCCATTGGGTGATGAAGAAGTAATACAGGACGTATCACAAGTCCCAGCAGAAGTCAACATGGCTGTCGCCGAACCTGCAGTCCGACTCATTTCGCCAATTCCTGTGGGTGACGAGACTCCGAACAAGACCAGCCAGTCGGGGATCACAGTCACCGTTTTTGAACGGGCCCAGGAGAAAGCACAAGTCGACTTTGTTGAGCATTCAAAGGACAGGGTGGTGTCCCTATCCACATCCGATGACAACAGTCAAGTTCCACAGACACCATCACGATCGACTTCGGCCGGTTCACAGTCACGCATTGAGGACTCTGTGGAGGCTCTCGATAGATTGGAAGAGCAGCTGGAGGCCATCGATGCTGCCATTTCCCCGAGCAAGTCTCGTCGAATCCAATCGACAACAGATGCGTCTTCGACAACGAACAATACTGTTATCCGGCGGTCAGGCTCCGTGCTGAAGCGCGATCAATCAACCAGTGTCGCGAAGAAGCCTACGGCCTCCCTGGCTCGATCGACACAGAGGAAGTCGGTTACTGCTGAGAAGGGAGACAACGGGTCACCGACGAAGACGCCTGCCAGAAAGTCTACCGTGTCTCGGCCAATCAGTTTATTGCCACCAAAGCCACCTGTGAGATCCTCAAAGCCTCCTACCAAGCCTTCTTTTGAACTTCCGGGAGAGGCAGTGGCCAGGCGGATCAAGGAACAGCGTGAGGCGCGCCTTGCGCAGCAATCTCAGGAAAAACCGGCCGCCGCCCCGGTGCCCCAGAGAACCAGATCGACCAAAGCACCAACACGGCCCAACTTTGAGCTTCCGGGAGAGGCGATCTCCAGGCGTAAGAGAGAGGAGCGAGAAGCTCGTCTCAAAGCGCAGGAAGAGGATGAACGGAGACGACGTGAGTTCAAGGCGCGTCCTATTAAAGCAAACCTTGGATCGGCCTCGTACCCTCGAGAAACTGTCACTAGTCGTGCTCGTCAGAATAAGGGCCCAGAGCCTAGCGAGGCTGATCGAGTCACGGAAAGTCCCTCAAAGCGTACCTCAATCTTGGGCACTCCACGAACACCCCTCACAAAGTCTGCTTCGACCAAGTCTCCACAGGCCCGAGGTAGGGGTACTTCACAGGCCTCAGCGTCTACGCAAGTCAGTCGTGCTACGTCGACGTCCACCAGTAGCATGAGTGGCAAACGCAGCACGCTATCTGCCGAGGATCTGGAGCAACAGAGGATGAAGGGCAGGGAAGTTTTTGAGCGCGACAACTGCTATCTTGAGGACAAAGAGCGAGAACGTCGTGAGCGCGAGCTTAACGCCAAACTTGCTCGTGAGCAGGCCGCCGAACGCTCTAGACAAGCGAGTCGAGAGTGGGCTGAGAAGCAGAGACGCAAGCAGCTTGCCGCACGCCAAGCAGCTTGACCGCCCAGCCCGAATGGATCGAAGTGTAGCACCACTGGCATCTGCCGTTCTTCTCATGTGAATTATTCAGCTCGCGTCAAGAGCTCGGTCTTATATTGGATTGCGCGGAGTTCAGAGGTATTGTTTTAACTGCCCAGCATGAAAGCTGACAAGTAGGCACGGTAACGGAGTCTCGGGGTTTTAGTTTTAGAGCTTGGTTTGATTCAATGGCATCCGCACACATGGCTGCAACTACTGATTACGGTTTTCAGACCTTCAGATTGTAGAGAGGGAAAAAACTGTCTATTTGATACTCTTTCGTGCAATCTTCTTATGATTGAGCTTGACTCCGGGTGCCCAAGTTTTGTACAAGCTTTCACTGGTATCGAGGCCGGGTCATACTAGACCGGTGATCTGACTGATCACCAACATTCCCAGGCGGGTAGATTATGCGATGCAGCGGTACGGCTCCACCAGTGAGTGTTTCAGCCACTCTACAATTCAGGTGTGGCCGGATCACCCGCCGCCCTGCGACCTGAGTAAAGCGGGGTGAGCAAGGGCATGGCCTGGTGAATGAGTCTAATTAGGTATCTCCCGGGTATTCAGCTATAGGTCCCTAAGTAGCTCTTGTACTGTCTTATAATCCTTAGATCGTTATGTTAGTATCCCTTTTATAAAGTCGAGGAATATGGCCTTCTTCCTCCTTATAAAGACGTGCTTGGCCTTGTCCAGGCTATTCTGTCGCGGAGTGGGGTTTTGTGCGCAATAAAGTGCGTAGAATTGCTTAAGGTATGTGTCAGATTGGCAAAAGTGATAATCTGATTGTACGGAGTATGGGGTGCCCTCTGTGCCTCAGGCACGCTCCGGAGCGGACTATTGTCCGTCCGCGCTTAGTGGTGCCGATCCGGCGCGCTCAATCTGACAGAGCGTAATTTTGAGCTGGCCCTCATCATCAACAAACTTCGTCTCACAGCGAGCCTGCGATGGAGAAAACATACCCTGATCTGTCCGACTCCACGACCTATACGAAGCAAAACATCTGCGACAACACTTTAGACGATGCGCAGCTGGTGACACGGTGTCCGCTTGACAATGGGCGCTGCATCGACCCGTCCATCCCCCCGCGTTATTCCGCCGGCCAACTCGACCAGCTTCCAGCAGAACTTCTCATCCAGGTCCTGCTGTACACCGACATTCCGTCGCTGACTCGTTTCCGCCGCGTTAACCGCCGCGCAATGGAGCTCGTTAACTCGGTCCCCCAATACAACGCCATCATCAAGCTTTGTCCTAACATTATCCGCGCCATCCTCAGCATCCAGGCAGACGCATTCGACTGCGATGTGCTGTACACAACACTCAGCACAACCCGATGCTCCACGTGCGAGCGCTTTGGCGACCACCTCTACCTCATCGACTGCCGCAGAGTCTGCTACTTCTGCTTCACACGGCGGCTGGAATACCTACCCCTCACAATCGGCCGCGCATCAAAATTCTTGACTCCCAACGGGACGCAGCAGCGCAGTGCCATCACCAGCCGCCAACACCTGCGTGCGGCGAATCCCCCAAGTGTCCTGAGCCTGCCCGGGCGGTACTGTACCGCCTGGGCCAGTGAAGGGGGCAATTTGGTGCGAAAGCGGCTTCAACTCTTTGACCGGCAGGCAGTGATCCAGGACCTGGCGGGTTCTGGTCTTCCAAAGGTAGACAAGACCACTAGGGATGCTCTGCGGTTCATGGCCATCATCACCGCACCGTATCTGTTTGATTCTGGCCTGCAGGCTGAGTGGGGATACTTCTGCCTTGGCTGCAAGGAGGAGAAGGAGGAGAAAGCGAGGCATTTCAGAATCAAACATACAAGAGAAGAGGTGTCGGAGCACATTGCGAGTTATGGACCGGTGAAAGAGACGCCAAGAATACCCGGCAGGTTCACGCATGTCACTCAAGTCTGACAGGGAGATCAAGCTCATCTTCACCCCGTGGGCGGGTTAAATCCCGTTGGAATTCTTCACTCCGCCTCCAAGAAAAGCGCTTCTGATCTTATCCCTTGCTGTTTAGATGCACTCGCCGGCGCTCACCCAACCAGCAGACTGACCGTCACTAGACCGGATCGCCATCGCACAACTTCAGCGATGCATCTCGTCTTGTCCTTCCTTCACCATGTGCTTGCTACACATATGCATCGAGCCGGGTAGGTCCTCCTTCGTCACCGGCCTACATTTGACGTTTGTGCCCAGACGCGCCTCACACTGCTTGAACTCCTCCGGCTTCCTGCACCCGCAGGTATACTTGCGGTAGGTCTGGACGCACATGTTGTCTGAGGTGCTGTGTCGCGTGGCGTTGTGACCCTGCACCGTAACAAGGCTCAGGGGCGTAGGGCCAATAGGGTCTGTGTCGATACGCCAAGCTCAGTATCTACATCAACTTGACTCTACGTATTCGAGACATACTTGACTGTGTGTATTCGGAGACACTGGCAAAAAGTTTGGGGGGGGGTCAGGGCAAGGCCGGTATATGGGGGATACCGACTGGGCGCTCGCTTTCCAAGGTAGCCGTCGCTCAATGGTATGACGCTCCTGTCTGGGACAGTCACAATCTCCCTGATACTTATATATTTCCTTTGCTATATTTAGATGTCTTATTCTGCGTAGAGTCGCCTTCTGCTCAGATAGCGCGCGGCAATAATGGCATGTCCCCGACGCGACTAGAAGCAACAAGTCCTGGTTGGTTGGAGACGGCCTACGCACGCACCTTAGCTTGGGCGGCACATAGGACAAGCTGATTAGCTACAACACGTGGGAGATGCAGGCCCGCCATCAGAGACCAACCCCCACAGCGCGTATCCTCACACTTCTCCGTCCGAAGGTCTATTCCTTTTCCATCGACGAGCCCTTGAACAATTTCATTCTCTCGCGCTCCAAGCCCTCCCAGATTTCAGCTCGGCGCAGCTTCCAGTTCTCAGCAGCCCTATACGTCTCAACACCGCTTCTCCGCAATGACTACCCCTCAAGAAAGGAACACCAACGTCCGGCTTCTCGCATGTCTCATCGACGAAGACGACACGAACGACAGCGATTACCGCTTCGTTGTCGACGCGCAATATGTGAAGTACATATCCACAGCGCCAGGCACGTTTCGCGGGGCCGAGGACGACCGCACCTTCGAGCCCATCCTGCTTGGCGAGCTCCTTCCACCATTTCCAACCGGAGATTGGAACCACGGCCACGCAGCCATGGACCCCGAGACGGGAAAGGCCACCTTCGTCAGGACCGAGAAAGTACAGTTTAGAGGGGTAAAGAACTTATGGCATCCTGTGAAGCTCAACGAGCTGGATTTTACGCGACAAGACCGAGTGAGGCAGCGAGTCCACGTCTCGACACACCCCGAAGTTAAAGGCGGCAAACCCGTGCTCGTCAAACTCGCGGTCTGGCCTTGGGAAATACCCTATATTGAGGTCGAGACGGCCGCCTACCAATGGATCAGTGGCAGCGGCGTCGGCCCCGAGTTTCTGGGCCATCTCACCGAGGGCAAAGACGGGCGCGTTGTCGGCTTCGCCACTGAGTGGGTGGAAGGCGCGAGAGCCGCCGGGCCAGCGGACATCGACGGCTGCAGGAAGGCTTTGGGCCGGTTGCATGAGCTCGGTATCAAGCTTGGAGATATCAACAAACATAACTTTCTTGTCCGGGATGGGCATGACGTGATTTTGGTGGACTTTGAGACGGCCAAGCGAGACTGTTCGCCTCTGGAGCTGGAGGACGAGATGAGCGCCCTCAAGAGCAGCCTTGAAGACACCAGTTTTCGGGGTGGAGTAGAAACCGCTCATGAATGACAGATCCAGGACATGGGGGCCGGTATTAGCTTCCATGGGGGTTTTTGGGAGGTTCGACACTGTGTTGAACCTTTGTTGTACTTAATGTTCTTTCCCCACAATTAGGGGTTAGTAGGGGCTAGGAATGTGATGTGTAGATTACTTAGTTCTGGAGTGGCCTGTGTGCTATTCGGGCGCCCTTTTAGGCACTATACCATAGATATAGATTTAACCCTACTTTACGCCTAAATCGGCCTTGGAATTATATGCACTTCATTACTGCAAAACCCCACTCCGCGACAGAAGTCTCGCATGTACTCGGCAACTCACCGTCACTGTTCGTTCCTAGGATCAGGGGTTTGCTGACAGGGGCCAGCTTACCGATCCCAGGATCAATAGTTCCTAGGATTGGGGTGTATTTAACAGGGGACAGCTCGCAGTTCCTAGGATTAGGGGGGGCTACTATAAGGGGACAGCTCACTGTTCCTAGGATCAGGGGGTCATCAATATCGTGCAGCTTACTGTTCCCAGGATTAGGGGGCGTTAGTAACAGGTGACGGTTTACTGTTCCTGGGATTCGGGTGTCACTAACAGGGGATAGCTCACTATTCCTAGGACTCGGGGCGCGATCGGTATACTGACCCCGGTTGACGCCAGCAAACTACAGGGCCTATAACAGTATAGGGTCCTCGGTCCTAGGACTTAGTACTGGGATTAGGAGAACAGCCCGCAGTAAATCTTGCTTATTGTTTCCAGGATTTGGGGCATAACAAGGCCGTAATCCCCCTGTACCAAGGCCTTGATACCTTATATAACTTGTTATATCTCTAAAGCGGCCACTTTAGGGTGAGCATTTGGGTGAGGCGATCACACTTGAACAGTAGAGTATGCTGCAAATCCTGAGAGGTATGCCGTGTCCGCACAACTCACCTGACTCACAGTGATGGCCATGTCGTTGCCGCGCCGCGGGCCGGGCGTGGAGAAAACATTGAGTGCGCCGCTCCGCCGGGCTAGCGTCCGGGCGCTAACGGAGCACGCCAACGACATCCGACAATTCTGGATAAGCGTGGGAGACGTGCACTTGGTTTTGGAAAAGGCACGACTCGCAGAGTATCCAGTTAGCACGCAACCATTGTACAGGACCGAACAGTCGGCGGCATAACAAGATTTGCATGCTCAAGCGGAATTGAGACAGCAACGTCGAACGCTGTCACATCCACCCGTGTATCCAGAGGCCTCAGAACCCCGCGTGTTCTCAGCACAACACCGACGATGTCGTCCAAAGTTTCACCCGGCCAGCGGCCCTCGGTCCGCATTGGACAAGGAACCTATATCGGGGCAACCGCCTCCGATGACGACCTCCCGCGCCGAGTAGAAACCTTTCTCGGTGTGCCGTACGCAACTTGCAAGCGCCTCCGACCGGCTGAGCATCCACCGGCGTCGTCGAAGACTTTTGACGCTTCGGAGTACGGTAACGCCTGTCCGACGGCCGACCCGTCGTTTCCTTCCGGTGAGGACTGTCTCAGCGCCAACGTCTTCCGCCCCGCTCAGGCCGAGGGGAAGCTGCCGGTGCTCGTGTACGTCCACGGGGGCGCCTTTAACTTTGGCCGCGGTTGTGACCGAAACCTAGCTGCCTTTGTGGCGTTCACGAAGCGGGACATTGTTGCCGTCAGTTTCAACTACCGTCTCGGGCCGTTGGGTTTCCTCCCCTGCGGCTTGGCCGCGGAAGAGGGCGTCGCAAACCTGGGGCTGCTGGATCAGAGGGCTCTGCTGGAGTGGGTGCAGAGGAACATTGCGGCCTTCGGAGGCGATAAGGGGGACGTCACGGTCATGGGCTTCAGCGCCGGCGCGCATTCGGTATGTACGTCGACCGTTGGTAACTCGACGATACTAACACAGCCAGCTCGGCCATCACGTCCTCTCCCCCGCCTCGCGGAAGCTCTTCACCCGCGCGATCCTGGAATCGGGAGCCCCGACGGCACGCTCCGTCCTCGCGGCGACACACCCCCGCCACGAGGCCCAGTTCGCCCAATTCCTCTCCCACGCCTCATTATCCCATCTCCCGGCAGACCGAATCCTCCCGTCCATCCGCTCCCTGCCTCTGGCTAAGCTGCTGCAGGCCTCGCTGGAAGTCTGGACCGAGTGTGCGCCCTCGGTGCAGTGGCCTTTTCAACCCTCTATAGACGCAGGGGAGAACGGTATCATCCCCACCCTGCCCATCCGCACCTGGACCTCCCCCTCCCTGCCCTCCCCGCCCCCGTTGATAACTGGCTTCAACACCTCCGAGGGGACAACCTTCGTCCCGGCGTCGGCATCCTCGCCCTCGGCTCTCAGGGATTTCTTCGCTGCTCTCATCCCGTCCCTGACGCCGGCCGACCTCGACACACTGGACGGCCTCTACCCTCCGGCATCGACATACCCTCCCCCGCCGACGCGGCGCCACGGCTCCCAGTTCCGTCGTCTGGCCGAGGCATACGGCCACTACGGTTACATCGCGCCGCTTATCCACTCGGCGCATTTTGCCTCCCGCAGGGGTGCGCCGGTCTGGCTGTACGAGTACGCGGCGCACGCGGACCTCGGCGCGGCGAACCACGGAGACCACGTGCCCGCGGCGACGCACGACACCAACATACTGTCTCCGGAGGGGACGCCCGGGCTGTGGGCCGTCTCGGACGCCATGCACGGATACTGGTCGTCCTTCGTCACCAGCAGCGGCACGCAGGGGTCTGGCCCGAATGCTCTCCCCAACCCGACCGGGCTGACGTGGCCGCCCTTCGTCTCCCCCTTTGGCGACGTGCCCGGCGGTGCGGATGACCACATCCCCCTGAACGACGAAAGCGAGGCGCGGGGGAAGATCCTGGTCTTTGGCGAGGGGAACGACGAGTTCATGGGCCGTCAGGGCCAGCGACGGCCCGGTACGGTGGCTCGCGTGCGGACGCTGACCGCGACGGAGATGCGGCAGTTCCGGTTCTGGTGGGATCGGGTCGGTTTGAGCGAGGGTATGGGCGGAGCGGACGAGGACGGATCCAAATTGTAGTGGTGTTACTCCCATCGTAGCAAATCTATATACACATCAGTCTCCCTTGGGTCACACAAAGGGATTCTTACATGTAGATATATCACGTCAAGGACAGAGCAGCTTGGTTTCGACAAAGGAACATTTCATTTCATACGTATCTAGAAGACTTTAATCCCAGACCCAAGGATCCTGGAACGTCCTACGTCCATCCAACACCGGCTCTTCAGTAACTTTTTCCCCCTAAGCAGCGGCTCCCTGCCATCAAGACAGTCCTGTTTGATTCTTGCAGGACAGCAACAGGCCACGCCGCCTGTGCGCCTTCATTCTATACACAATATTAAATTCAAGCAACATGGCAACACCAATGATAACTCTGACTGAAAAAGGTGTGAACTGGTGTATGTATATGATAAGGTAAAATCATGTGCGTCGAACGAGTGATTATGAGCTCCGTGATGTCGTATCGTGGTTGCCTAAGATGCCACGCTGGACGATGCTGCGGAGAAGGACGGTATTAATAATGCAAATGTTTTCTGGGCCGTGAATATGTGCCGCCATGTGCCATGATGGCCGTGAATCCGTAACGCCGCGTCTGGACCCCGACTTCGAGATCGTTGGCCTGGTGGGGAGGGTGGGTATCTTCAGAACAGAACCCCAGCAGACGAGTAATTAACAACAACAGCCAAGCACCTCTCCAGAATTCGTCTAAAAGTTCTGCGAGATGCCCGCATTTTGTTGTTGTGGGTAGTGAGAGGGGTTCTCGATCCGAGTGTTACGCCGAGCCGGGTTGTCACGGATTACGGGTTGGCCAGGAAGCTCGGTGGGCCGCTGATCGCCGTTGTACGGAGTATCGGAGTAGGGGTTGTTGCCGTACTGGTCATAGTAGGCGTTGCCTCCGCCGTACGCCATGCCGATGCCACCGTCAGAAGTATCGGAGCGGTTGCCAGCACTGTAGGATGACGAGGCGTTGGACGGTCCACGTTGGACACCGGCTCCACGGTTCAAGGCCGCCGAAGGGCCCATGGCGCCAAGAATTTCGCCCTCGGGTGAGTATGAACCATCATTGATGAGAGGCTCTCCTGAACGGGTGTCAGTGCCGCGAGTTGGTGATGTTGTGTCCGAGTAAGCCGCACCTGTGTTGCCTCCAGACATTGTTGTAGATGCCTTGCGTCCGGTCGACCCGGCGAGGGTAGTGGTGCCCCAGCCACGGTATCCAGAAGAACCATCTTCCTTCATCTCATAGGATCCACCGTCACCGAGAGATGGAATGGTGGGGTCAGCATTCGGGTTGTAGGCGTAGTCCTCGACCTCCTTCCGACGCTCCTCCTCGGCATCCTTGCGTTGCTTTCTCTTCCTCCAGAAGTAGATACCGGCTAGGATGAGCAACGCCACGGCCGCGATTGGGACAACCACGGCCACAGCAATGGTGCCGCTGTTACCAAGACCGCCTTTGGAGCTGTCGCCCGAGTTGACAGCACCGCCTGTAGAAGAAGCAGACGCGGACGAGCTGACGCCGCTAGGGTTGCGGTTGCCACCCTCGGTTTGGGTGACTATGGTGATGATTGTGCTGGTTTGGCCGCCAGGCACTGTTGGCGTAATAATAACGGTAGTACCGATCACAGACGTGACGGGCTGCGTCGGCTCAGCCTGCGTCGTTGGTGCCTGGGTTTGCTGGGTCGTCGTCGTAGTCGTCTGAGGCGGATTCTGTTGCTGCGTAGTGGGTGCTGGGGCTTGAGAGCTGCTCGCAGGAGGGGCCTGAGTCGGTTGCTGCTGCTGACTGGTGACGAGGGTCGTGGGCGCGGGTTGCTGCTGCTGCGTGGTCTCGGCGGGCGGTGCGCTGCTGGCAGGGGGAGGAGCACTCGACTGCTGGTTACTGGGTTGCGGAGTCGCTGCGGGAGCCGACGTGGGCTCGGCACCCGGCGTAGTAACGTTCGACATGGTGTTTTCCTGTCTCAGCAAAAGCTGCGGATATCGACTATGTGGGAATGCCATGTCAGCGACAACTACGACTGAGGGCGACGGAGCGGGTGCATCGCCAGGTGTGCAAGATGAGAGATGATGGGAGTTCAACAAGCACGGAGATGGGACGACGATTTGGACGGCCGGCACGGCAGGCGGGCGGCCAATTCGACTTGTGCAGCGGCTCCAGCAGGATTGTTCTTGGGAGGCGACCTGCTGATCTGCAGAGGTGCCGTAGTGCACTCGGCAAGGCTTGGAAGCACAGCGTGGAGCAACTCACCTCCAATGAGAGCGATTCGCTCGCGCAGCTTGCAGAGCGGAGTACGGCGTGTTTCAATGCACACAGACGAGGGATCGCAAGGCGCGTCGTCGAATTCGAGAAGGCGGCGGGCAACACACGTGGAACAGGCGGCAGGAAGAGGCCTGAGTCGTGGGTGGCACGGGTTGACAGGAGGTGGTGTTGGTTGCAAAAAAGTGAAGGGAGACCCTCGCGTTTGAGCAGCGACGGTGCTCACACTGGACGAACGGTTGACAATTGGCGCGGGTGGCTGAGTCAGGTCGAGTTCAGGCGGTGCCCAGCGGAAGCGACCAAGTGCAGGTCCGTCTCCTGACTATTCGCGGGTCGGCGCTGGGGGTCGGGGTTGGCAGGGCCGGATGCGAAGCAGTCAAGCGCCGCGAAAAGCGTCGATCCCAAGAGGCGGAAGGGGGTTAATTGGCGATGGTGAAAAGGAAACACGGGCGGACAAAAAAGGAAGAAACGAGGGAGGAGAAATGCGAGGAGAAGGCGGGAAGAGGGGAAAGGGAGGGAAAAGAGGAAGAAGTCGCGGGCTTCTTGGGAAGGCGTGCCGAGCCGACTACTTGCTGCTGCTGCTGCTGTTGCTACTGTTGCTGCCGGCTGCTGGATAATACTGGATGCCGGATGCTGCAGCTGCCCAATGGGAAGAAGTGGCCGGGGGGCTGGCGAAGGGATATGAGGGGGGAAAGGAATATTGGAGGAAGGCAGCGAAAGGGAGGAAGAGCGGAGGGAAGGGGACGCCCTGAAGGAGCTGGACAGGAAGCCGGGAATATGTATGTTTTGAGCAAGTGAGATCGTGTGTGGAGCAGGGCCTGCCTGCCTTGTGCCTTGGATGTGTATGAGTATGAGGTGGGAGGTGGACTTGGACCGCAGCCCGGGGGGCGGGTGCAGTAGTGTGGTGGTGAGGTATTAGTGGTGGTGGTGGTGCTGCACTCGCTGGAGCTGGGGCGGGCAGGAACGTCCCGTCTCGTCTCGTGTTTCTGCCTTTGCCTGTGCCTGTGCCTCTGCCTCTGCCTCTGCCTCTGCTTCTGCTTCTGCCTCTGACTCTGCGCTTGCATTTGCATGTCCACCTGCACTGCACTCACACGGGCTAATCGAGCGGAGAGAGAGAGAGAGAGAGAGAGAGAGAGAGAGAGAGATACACACACACAGAGAGAGGCACAGCTGCAGTAGGCTCGCATGGGCTGGGCCACCTCCCGGAAAAGAAGTCGTCGTCCCATGGACTTCCCAGCCCAGCCCAGCCCGGCTTGCCCAGCCAACCAGCCCTTCCCACCGTCGCTCCGCCGAGGCATCTGCCGTTGAGATCCCACTGTCGATGAGGTGGTGATGGACATGATGGTGGTGGGTGGCTCAGCGGGAGACGGGGCCGTGGCTTCAGTGGCAGGTCACCCCCTACATAGGACACCCGCGGGCTACCTGCGCCATGTACCCCAAGTACCCTTCGTGCCTCCCTACGCCTGGGGCCGAGGTGGTGCCTGGTGAAGAACCTGGCTGGACTTGCCTGATCTGCAGCCCACCTCAGGCGCCGACCGCATGGCACGTTGCAACGGGCAAGGTACCTAAGGTACCTCCAGGAACCTGACTAAGGCTCTTGCACCGTACAATGCCAGGTACCTTTTCGGCTGAGAGCACCGTTGGCACGCCTCGCTTTGGCTCGACTTTCATTGTCATGGCATGGAACAATCCAACCCGCGGCCACTCTCGTCATCTTCTTGTCCGCTTCGGCCTTCAAGACTCGCTTTCGCTCGCGCCAGGGACCTGACTGTTCGGGCTCGATCTAGCCGCCGCTCTGGAACCGCAGCAAGATTGATGCCGATGCCTGCCCTTCCAGTGTCTCAGTTATTTCGCAAAATCTGCGGCGCATGCCCGTTGAAATTGCGAATCGCTGCACTGCTGCCCTCTTTGGCTCGCGACCCCAAAGTCCCCGACAGACCCTGGCCGGCACGAAAGCCTAAAAGGCTTAGACGCGGCCGGAGAATGCAGCTGGACCAGGTCCCTTGAAATATCGACTGCAAAAGTCGCGTCACCGGCGCCCAAGAATGCTCAATCCTTCCACTTCATGTCGTCGAATGCCCCGTCCAACTCGATGCCTCCCATCGGCCGAACAAGAGCTGGCGATGCGTCTCAAACGCGACACGCCAGGCGAATACGCAATCCACGCACACAAAGCATGGCAGTCAAGTTTCACCTCCTCCCAAAAAGTCCGGACGGCGCCGGCCCCAGACCCCTTCAAGCCCTTCAACACACTTTCAATGCCACCCGCTGCACGCACGGCCTTGGCCCTGCCGTCGCCTGCTCCTTCGGGGTCCTTGAAGAACCTGACGCTGATGATTGGGATTCGCGATTCGCTTCGCTACGCTACGCTACGCCGCGCTGGGGACGCTGCAGGGCCTGTTCGCTCCGCTCGTATCCAGAGTGATTGGCACCTTGCTCCGGACTGGCTAATTTCCCTGCCCCAGCCTGCAGGCCTCTTCCCGGTAAACCACGCCGGATGCCAGGCCCAACGACCTTGCTAGCTAGCATCTTCGTCTGCTCCCGAACAGCGGGAAGGGGAGGAAATAAAGCATCAGAGCCCGCTCGCGCCCCTTCTGCTCGACGCAATCCATCCTGGAGACTTGCGCTCCAGAAATGCCCGCAATATGTCGGACCATCCATTCATTAGCTAACTGTATTTTACTTTGTCTTGGGTCCCTTCCCTTCCCTTGCTTCTTGGAGCCCTCTTCCGAGCTAACGCCTTGCCAGGAATGACGAACAATTGCCAATCGCGACGCCGTCCATCTGGCTCGTGATGCTCAATCTCGTCTCCGTACCTCACCTGTTGCTGCTCTCTTGGCATTGGTTGGCCGAAACCATAATCACCTACACAAACATCCATTCTCGGTGTTTATTTGGTTATTTTCGCCTCTCCCTGTCGCGTTTTCAGCTCCGATCAACCATCGTACCAACAGGCTGATTTGCCATCCGCAGTGGGCTTCTCGGGGGCGCCTGTGGACCACTTCGTATCCAAAAAAAAAAAAAAAAAAAAAAAAAAAAAAGAGGGCTGATCTTCCGCCTGTGCCTTTTCGTCTTGGGCGTGGATACCGCTCGATCTCTTTTGCGATCCCATCGATCTACAGAGGTACCGTTATCACTTATGGCGTCAAGTACGCGCTTCTTGCTGGTCAGATCGGCACGAGTTTGACCCGCTTGACCAAGCACAGAGGTTGCGCCCATCCATCCACGCGCGGCAATAGGGAAACTCGGAGAGCCAAGCGACTCAGGAAAACTGCCCGGTCCTGTGACGATCAGCGACTGCCCCGGCAGACGAAAGGAAACGATTGTTTTGTCTTTTGCATGCCAAACTGCGGGTGGTCTTATCGACGTAGGCTTTCCGGCTACAGCTTCTCCTTTTTCGACGATGCTTCTGGACATGGCCAACTTTGAAAGCCGTCTTGCCGCCGTCCACTCATTCCTCAGCGCTTCTTCCTCCGCGGCCCTCGTCATTGGTGCAACCTTACTACACCTCCCGACAGCTTAGTTGACATCCATCTCAAATTCCCATCTTGGGCGCAGCCTGCCCGAAACCCGGTCATTTAGACCTCTTGTCTGCATACCGCCTGTGTCAGGAACATCAGACTTTATAACGCCGCTCACATCCACACAAACGGGTTGCAACCCATAATCTCAGGATGTCCCTCTCGAAAAGGCATTTTTCTCGTCTCATTGCCTTCTGTCGATTGCGACGGCGAAGGCACTGTGGATGTTGATACATCGTCGTCGCCGCCCGGTGCCACTGGCCGTTATTACCACTACGCTGGCACATATAACCCCCCTTCCCAATGACGTCCATCTTGCCGCCTCCCCCCTCCCAGCTCACGTTTGACGACTGCAAACCGCAACAGGGCAGCCAGCCAGGTTAATCCCGACGTGTCAAGATCTGGTGCTGGATTGTCCCAATAACATCAAGATCAATATACCCTCATGTCGGCACCTCCTTTTCTAAGCAAAAGATCAGCAGCCGCCCACCCGGCAAAACGTCATGTCCCCTCAAAACCACTCCACATCCTCGGATCATTAGCAAGAAAGCTCTTCGCCTTCAGCCTTGAAGCGAGCAAGAGCCATCTTGCTGGCGTTGCTTCATCCCAACTCTTCCAACATCCGACAAGAAAGTCTTCCCTCCCCGGGCTCTAATTACTCTACGCGACCCCTCCTACGGCTCGGTCTGATGACGGCAGCACCGGCGTGCCGGGTCAGCCCTCAATCGTTTTCCGTCGTGCCGTGTCAAGCAAGTGCGCTCGCGGTATCCGACCACCTCACACCAAACCTTAATGGCCACTCTGGCGGACTTTACTTGATTGAGCATTCACACCATCACGCCATGAGCATGCAGACGGCACGAGGCAAAGTAGCACGACACCCGCACAGGCTCAAGGAAGGGATCCGAACTCGGTGTGTTGGCCTGCCAAATCCGTACCACCTTATGCGCCGCATCAGCGCAATCCGCAAGTGTCAACCCACCACTTCTTCAGCGGCGTCGAATGCCGGACACGAACGTGACCTTAGCTTTTCCCTCCCTCTCTGTCTCCGTCGGACTCTTTGTCTCCTTCCCGAGGTCCTTTGACCCGGTTTTCCATTGTCGCAAGGCCAACGACGAGGACTTTGGCTCAAACGTCCCGCAACTAGCTTACGATCAAGCCAGAATGTCCAAGCTCTTCCTCGTTTTCCCAAACGCCACACGCATGGCTGTGCCCTCCCAAATCTGATTTGCATCCCATTCCTGTCCAGCCACGCTCTTATTGGCCGCGGCGCTTGCTCCCTCAACGAAAGAGAGCAAACGCCACCGACTGCAAGCGCAAACCACGTCGCTCCACAAAATCGGGCAAGTGTACTTACAAAGGTAAAAATAACTTTCTAGTCAACCTTCTGCCGGACTAGCTGCATTTTGGGATGATATTCCAGGCCAAGCTCTCGCGTCTCGGTTATGTTGCCGTGCTATTCCCCGATGAGAGGTCGTTGCTTCGCATTCAACAGGATCACGACCAGGAGCCATTTGCCTTCCGACGCTGACTCGTGGGACACATTCTATCATCTCGTGCAGAAGAAGAAAAGTCAGCGTAGCGTCTCATGATATCATCCGCGGACCGTAGTCAGCTTACGCCCGAGCAGCGGGTTTCCGCCCGTGGCTGTGGCGGCGGCTGTGTCCGCACGTGTCACCTCACTACCAGCCGACTCAAATCGGGGCCAGGTACGGAGGGGTGCCGTCTCGACTCTCGGGGCGTCCCACTGCTTCGGCGCTCAACCGTCCCGAGAGGCCTCTCATTGCTCGGGCCCAGGAGTGTCTTCTTCGTCTACTTTCTTGTATGCATTTCCTTGGCCCGTTACCCCTAGCGTTCCCGGTCTGGTGAGCTTCAATGGGGAGGGCAGCTCGCAACATCGTACCTGCTGCTGGCCTCTCCCAAGGACAGGGTCAGCTCAAGGACATCAAGACACTCTTACACTTGATACATCTGCTAAGTTGTGAAAGACCTTCGGGGCCGTTTCCATAACGCGACGGAGCCGAGATCCGCCGTCGTTACAAAGCGATATGCAATGCTCGAGCACATGTGCGTGTCCGTAATCGATGCACTGCGTTCTGTTTGCGAGTAAACGCCAATGAGAACGATGAGAAAGTATACCGAGATGCAGGACGGAGATGACATGTGCATGGCGTGCGGTCGCTCTTTGGATCGTCTGCCCAGGCGAGAGGGGGAGGGGGTTTGGAGTGATGGAGTGATGGCGGGTGCACAATCAATGACCCAGCACCATCATGAGCGGTGGCCAAATCGATTCCAAAGGTGTGTTCAGAGACGTCGTCGTCGTCGTCGTGCTCAAAGGTCCCTCTGACGACTAAATCACTGCGGTTCCTACGCTTCACTCATCACTCATGGCAATTTCATAGTATTCAGTATGCTTCTGTAGTATTCATCATCTAGTTGATGTTTGGATGGTAGTTTACAATATCTCCAATCCGTTTTCTATATGCAAGCCCTCCGAGAAAAGACGGGGGAGAATATAATAGTTGTCGTGACCCAAATACTCCACGCAGCGAAACAGAAGTAAGGTTGTTTTTCAAACACAAAAAGACATTAGCAGTATGTCGCTACTAAATGCGAGAAGAAATAACACCCTGATGCTACACCCTTTAGGGAGGGGTTCCCCATTTTGTCCGAATTCATGTACATGATGGCAGGTATATGAACCCTACGTGCGAATATGCATGCGAAAGTCGTGACCGTAGATGCGGCGCTGCCGTATCAATACGCGGTAAACAATGTAATGATATGAACAACAAAACGCCTATGCTTTTCTTTTCATTTACGGGCGCATGCCCCATTGCGGCTTCAGCTGGTCTGCGAGGGCATTTGTCGTGAAGACCGTGTCACCCGGCAGACGGCTGACTCTACCGGCACCGTTGCGGATGGCGGCTTGGTTAACACTCGAGATGCCGCTGCGGTTGCTGCGAATGCTGCCGGCGTCGCTCATGGTATCAGAGTCCTTGAACTTGCGGGGAGGAGCAAAGTCCAGGGCGGTGAATGTTCCTGACTTCCGCAACATGTGCCTGGGGTCTGTTAGTTCGTGATCAAACGAGAAATGGGATAACGGCACTTACGGGCTGGGCATAGCAGCCATCTCTTCGAAGCTGCTAACCAACGGGGAGTGGGTCGGGATCTTTGGCGGCGCATACGGGCGTCTTTCTCCTGCCGGGCTCTGAGAACGACCGCGAGCACGGTCGGCAAAGGTCTCGGGAGGAGCGAAGTCGAGCGGGTTCATGATGGCGAAGGTATCGTCCTTGAGCTTCGACGGGTTGGGTAGGGTGTTGAGGTCGGCGGGAGGAGGTCCCTTGGGCTTCTGTCGTACTGGTCCCATTCTGTTGGACACCGAAGAGCCGGGCCTCGTGGTGTACTGGCTGGACATATCAGAGCCTCTGCGGGAAGGTCCCAGGCGGCTAGACATTGCCGAACCGGCACGTGGCGGGGGCCTTCTTCCTCTGGGACCCGGGCCGGGGCTGGCCATGCGACCACCCATCGAGCCGTGCATAACTCTGGGAGGGGGCGGGCCGCGGAAGCGGGAGGCGTTGGGCGGTGGGGTCATCGCACGACGAGTGACGGGCTGAGCGTACGGCATAACGAACGAGTTCGTGTCCGGGTCGAAGTAGGCATCGCCTCCCGGACCACCCATGAAGCTCGGATCAACATCCTCGTAGTACTGAGGACGGCCTTGAGGAGGACCTCGAGGAGGGCCCTGGGGAGGACCACGAGGCGGACCGGGCTGAGCACCAGCCCCCGGGTTGTCGGGATCGAAGTACTCCTTGTAGAAGGACCTGATTCTGTTGGCGCGCTCTTCCGGATCTTCAGACTCCATGACCTCGTCCGGCGGAAGTGGTCGGAAACCGACCGACAGTCTCTTGTTGTCTTGAGCCGGGACACCGAGTCCAAGTTGACGAGACTCGCGGTAGTCGTTCACCTCCACAGATCGTCTCTGAGACCGACCCCGTTCCTCGTACTCATACTCATCTTGGTCGTAACGGTCATTATAAGCATTCGATTCTTCGGGGACGATGGCTGGAAGAGCCGATGGGGCTCCGTCCTTCTGGGGCCGGGGGCTAGCGGGAAGCGAACCGCCAGGGGGCGAGAAGCGGTGAGTGGGAGTGGGGAAACTCATGTCGTCCAGACCGAGGCCAATGGCAGGCAAAGACGGGGCCTGGGCCTGCTCCGCCTTTGCGGTGCCAGGGAGTTCAGCCGCAGAAGGAGCGGTGTCAAGTTCCCGGGCTTCGGGGACGACTGGGTTTGCTGCGGAGGGACGCGGGTTGCTGGGAAGTCCTTTTCGGGCAACAGGAGCAGGTTCCGGGAGATCGGGGATCTGAGGGAGAGATCCTCTGTTCTTGTCATCAGGGTACGGGACGGTCTCGATTTGGGGGATGATGGGCTCCGCGATGAGAGGGCTTCTGATGGCGGGAGATGTGGGCGTTGCCATGACGGGCGAGATTGGCGACAAAATTTCGGGTGCGGGTGAACCCGACCTTGACTTGGGCGTGGCGAAGGGGTCATTCGTGGAGCCAGGCGGCCTGGGGAGAGAGTTTTGTCTGGGAGGCAGGGTGGACTGGCTCAAGGCAGTACGGCCAGTCATGCTCGAGCCTCGTCTCTGGCTGGTTGAGCGGGTGTAGACCGAGGAACCGTCAGGCTTGAACGATCGGATCGAGCCGACGTCGCTGCTGGCATATTGAGCAACAGGGCGGTAGGGGTCCTCGTTGTTGTGGAGAGTTCTCGCGAGAGAATGCAGAGACTCACGTGAGCTCTGCAGACCCGGGGGGAGGAGGTAGGGGCTCGACAGGTTCATGTCCATGGACATCTGGCGTTTCTTGGTGTCGATGCCCATTCCCTTCTCGCGGAACATCAAGCTCTTACGCTTGCCCTTGCCATTGCCGCCCTTGTCGGAGCTGGTCTCGCCCAGTCCAAAATCCAAGCCTCGATTCGGGTCATTCGCGTCTTCTTGCTGCTGCTTTTTCATGTTTCTTCGGTGGAAGTAGAACAACAGGCACAGCACACCAACGACGGGGATTCTAGAGAGTGTCAGCCTACACCCCGTCGTCAACTAGTCGTAAAACCTACGAAACTCCTAGAGTGATGGGTAGGGTAAGAGAAGACTGGTCGAAGGGCTTCTCGCATTGGTTGCTGGGACCGGTGCACTCTGCTCTCGCGCCGATGATGCGGGAGGGGATTCGCAAAGACTGAGCCTGGGTGGGCGCAGGTACGATGGGATTAACATCCCGGATAGGGATCCGGGCGGCCATTACGTAGCCATTGGCGTTGAAAGAAGTCGAAGCCATCTGGAATGATGTGTCTCGACTGTTCGGGAACGGTTCCGTCTCACAGCTCTCCACTAGCAGCTATTCGTTTCGGGTGGAAGTCGGCGGTCGACCGTAGGCTATTCTCCTTCCTTCTCTGACCGATGTTGCGTCTAAAGCACCATAGCCTAGCGGAAGTTCGTGTCGGTGAATCGGGAACGGGGTTTGGACAGGTAGAGCGGTAGATTGGGCGACACCAAAGCAACCGGTCGACGTTCGCGAGCCTCGAATCGAATTGCTCCTCCAAGAACGAACAGGTGTGAAAGCAAGAACGGATTTCGGGTGTAAAAGAGCGACGACGGCAGACAATTAGTTGGCGAATAGCCGGGAGGTGGTGCTGTTGCTGCTGTTGTTTTTGTTGGTAAAGAACGACTTTCGAGTTTGCCAGTTGATCAACTCCAACGATCCATCCACACAATCCAAACAAGAAGGATAAAAAAGAGTGACTCGCCCGCTGGCAGGCAGTTGTTTGGATGTGGACAGCCGCAGATGTCACTGGCCAAGAAGGATCAGAGTAACGACCGACGATGTGGGAAGGACGGGAGGGAAAGGAGGACGAGAGCAAGTCTCTTTTGGGGGTGACCAGAGGCAGAAGAGACGGGACCGAGAGGGTCATGAGGAGCTGGCCGCGCAGAAAGCGAAAACGGGCAAAGCACCTCGTCAAGCGAAGCGAAGCGAAACGAGCCAACGAACGAACGGGCAGAGGAGATTGGGGCCAGCGGACAGCAGGCCAGCGGGCGACTGCTCCTGGTCTCCTGCTCCTCCTCCTTGACCCTGGTGTTCTCTGGCGGGGGGCCTGGCTGACGGGCCCGGCCAGTACCTTGACAATGCCCTGAACGGACCTGGGGCCTGGGAGCCTGGGCCTTGCCGGCCTGGGATGACAGTGGGTCTGGCTGCCACTAAAGAGCCGTCGACGCCGTCCGCCCACCGTAGAAAACTGCCACCATCGAATGGAGTTCAATAGCAAAGATTGGGGGGTACCGTGGGAAAAAGGGGGGGTAGTGCCTGTCAACTTTGGGATGGCGGACCGGGGTGGGGCCCCGCTCTGTGGAAACAGGCGAATAAAAGACAATTTCAGCAAATGAGCCGGGGCTGGCGCGACTTTTCCCCCTGGGCAGGTCCACCGGCCACGACCTGATCAGAGTCATCTTGCTGGACCTCGTCGTGCTGGCTTTTCTTGGGGGGTTTTTTTTTATCGGTTCTACCTACTCAGCTCAGCTTACCCGTCTCCTCCCCTTCTCTCGAGTGAAAGCCTCAGCTTCGTCGGCACAGGCGTCCGACATCAGTGGCCATCATCCAAACCCATCGCCCCTTCCTTCGACAACCTACTCCATCATTCGTCGGCCCCGGTACACCGTGGCGGCGGCTACGGCAGCAAGTCAGGAACAGACGCGTGCTGACTGGCTGGCGCTGCCTGTGCCCTCGCTACCAGCGTTGCACTAAAATCGACACACACGCATATTGCTACAGGGGCCCTCCTCGCCTGGTGCAGGGATCTACTGCAGGAACGCGCCCCTCCTTCACCATCGAAGCTCCAACGGGTGGGGATGGTTCATCAGATTGGACCGGGCAGACGACGTCGGCCAGCGGCACCCACCAGGGACAGCGGCGGCGGCAGCGCCAGCACCACCACCAGCTCCAGAAGCAACAGCACTGGCACTCGACACCGTGCAGCAGGAGTGCATCCCGGTCGCTTCCCAATCATGGAACCTGCGAACCTAAGGGAAGCCGCCTGAGCTGCCTCGCCATCGCCCCGACCTCTTGTCTGCAGTTGGTGCGTCGCACATACCGTCCGCCGCTGCTTCAGAAACTGTGATCATCGTCCCCCGATTTTACGCAGCACCGCCGCAAGGAAACAAAAATGAGGGCTAGGTAAGGTAAGCAAAAGAAAGAAGCACCTACGATCGCGTGCCCGTTTGCCGCCCAACACCCGCCGCCCACACTCCCGACCACTCTCTGAATCACCTCTTACAGCGCTAATCTGCCCGTTGGACTAGTGGCTTCAGTGGCTTCTAGATCCTCGGCCGCTGTTTCTGGACCGAGAGGCTGGTCTCAAACTAAGGTACCTACCCCAGCAATGCATGGAAGCAATGAGCACGCATCGGAGCGCAAGACATGGTGTCTTGAGTCTTGTCTGAATGAGACAGCCATGGCACGCAATCCATGCCAGAGCCAGGCTCCCGCTGCGAAACAGTGCCCAAACCCAAGCTGGTCTGTACCGAAATTGAAGCCGTCACCGGGAGCTGGGTCTCACTCTCTGCCCTCCTGTTGGAACCGCCCGGGCTTGGATACCTCATGGATTCTGCCAAGGGGGGGCCCTGGCGGTGACGACGCGACATCAACAACGGGCAATGGAGAACATCCAGTGGTGTCATCGGCATGGCCAGGAGGGGAGGCCTTCATGGCTACAGCCTACGCCAGCCGGCGGGCAGTCCCGACTTGAATCTCTCCTGATAGCCTCATCCACGGTTCGATAGTAGGCTGAGCCTCCCAATCCGCTCTCCACAGGCTCCCCGCAGCCGTATTCACGATCCACGCCCAATAATGCCGCTCTTCCCTTAACGCATCCGCTAACATCGCGACTCTTCTATTTTGAGGCAACTGGAATACAGAAGCAGCACCCCTATTAAACGTCACTCCTGCGAGAGGAATAGGCAGAGTTTTCGGGCCATACAGCTGGGCGTGCGCGTTGAACGACGCCTCGCGCCTCCTAATTTGCGCATGCTGCATCCGGAATCGCCTAGCCTCTCACCATCTCCCGCTCGACTCTTGTCTTGATGCATAAGCTTTCTCCTGCATGCAACGGCGGCATGCAGAGCGCATGTATACGGCGTGCAGCCTTAACACCTCATTTGTTGCAGGTAATGAAAGCACGACACAAGAAGCAACAACAACAAAACGCAAGCGGCACCTCGACCCGTCATTTCGGCCTCCAGTGGGGTTCGCAGGCTGCTCCGGCGACGATCACTCGCTGAGTCCTGGACAGAAGTCCGTTCGAATCAGAGAGAAACAAGGAAACAAAGCCTCCCCTCCCAGCCAAGGTCTTCCCAGCATCGAAGCTGTCGCGGCTCTCTCCTTTTACGGGGGTTCCATGGCGGCGACAACGGAGTGCCGGGTTAAGGGGCCGGTGAGAAGAGATAGCGGCAGTTGTCCGGATCAGGATCTGGCCTACCTGCGCACAAATCCGCTTTCCCGCCGGCTGCAACCTTACTGCGGGAAATCAATGAATCGCATATCAGTGCAATTCAAATTCAACTCAGTGGTCCATCGTCTGTCACAGTGGTCACTGTCGGCCGGGTTTCTTCCGTGACCGGTTGTTGGTCAAAAATTTTCCTTGATTTTTTTTATATCGGAAAGCCAAATTTACAAAGGAACGAGCCAATGACTCCATCCGGGATTTTGGCCGACGAAGCCAAGCAGCGAAGAAGAAAACTCGGTCAGACCCATGCCATGGACCTTCCAGTACTTGGTCGACGTCTCTACCTGAAGGGGGACAGAGCATCTCTCTATCTGCTTCGTTCCTAATCCGCATGTTTGTTTCGAAGACAAAGCACCGTGGTTCCTGTCTCACGTGAAGCGAGGCAATCCAAGACACCATCACCTCATCCGAGAACAATGAAGCCACTGTCGTTGGCTCCCGCCCGTTTGTCATCTTGGGGCGGGCAAAGCACGCGGCGGCTGGGCCCAAGTCAATCGCAAGACTCGGCGGGCCAGCGAAAATAAGTCTCCAACATACCATTGGCACTGCCCCCCGTCATCTAATTAAGCTAATCTCGATGGGCCCGTCAAAGCTTGTCATTGGCCGAGACTTCTTGGTTTGCCCCATTGACGGCCCGCCGGCATCGTCACCAATCACATCTCACAGCACTCGGCCAGTACACCTGGACTCTGCAGCATTCGTAAAAAGGGACCAAGATAGGTATTACGGGTGTTCTTCATAAAAGGTTGTGTTTTTTTTTGTGTCTCGTGCACAACATCGCAAAGCCCCTGAGCAAGCCCCCGGTGAAAACCTCCACTGAGGGCTCTGACCGACAGGTCAATCTGTAACCCTGCCGCTTTCAACGCCACGAAGACCACTCGGTTTTGACAATCGCATTCGGCCCGCCTCCTCAATGCAGACAGCTGCGATCCGGCCCTGGCGTGGTATCTCTATATCTGCCGCAACTTGCAAGACACAGCTGCGTCGCTGAGTCGTGTGAGCTGATGTCTCTGCTCCAACAACCAAGGCACTTTACTTACAGCGCCCCGGGGCTCATGACAGCCTCCTCCTCCAGGTTTCCTCAGCCTCCCGCCGGTGTCTCCTCACACCGCGCGGGAAAAACCTCGCTCCTCCAACGGTGAGGTGAGCCGCCCCTTTCCCCCACTGCTGGCTTCGCAATCTCGTCTCGTTCTGAACCCCCGGCCTCACTCCCGAGTCCCCCTCCGGGGCCCTCTTCCTCGCCCCCACCAGCCGCCCCCTTTCCCTCACCCGGGCCTTTGGCCGATTTGATGTTTCGCCTCCAGCCTCACATGCTCGTCGAGGTCACGGTCGCCGCCGACGCCGACCTGTCTACGACCTGATAAAACTCCGGGGCGTACTCCACAAGCCAGTTCTTTTCAATCTTGGTGATGTCTCTGATGAATATCTTTGTGCCCGTCTCCATAACCTCGTGGAAAATGACCCAGTCAGCCTTGCGGTTAAACATGAGCGAGCTCGGGTGCGCGTGGAGCGTCATGTCGCCCGACACGTTGCGGAACGTGCCGTCCGGCTGCATCCTCGCCGCGTGCGCAAAGTAGCCGCTCGTGAGACACCGCCGTATCTGCTCCGCCTTTTGGAAGTTGTCTTGCTGCCCGTGCTTGCCGAGTGATTCGTCCACGGCAATGCCGAACTTTTCGAGGTATCGCTTCAGCTGCGCCCGAATGCTGACCGCGCGAGTCATCGTCTTAAAGTTGAGGTTGTGCTCACGGCAGAACTTGGATTCCTTCCTGCCCGTCGTCACGAACGCCAGGTAGACGTTGAGCAGCGTCAGGTGGTCGCCCTCTTCGGCGGCGAACTTGCGCCGCGACGTCTCCATCTGCTTGCGCTCGCCATCGTGGTGGAACCAGACATTGTTCCCGCCGGCGCTGGTCATGGCCGCGATGGTCAGTACCTCGCTCAGGCACCCAAAGGACGTGGCGCTGAGGAGCGTCTTGGCCATCATCGGTTCGACGGCGATCTCAGCCATGCGGTATCCCAGAGGCCTCGTGAGCTTGGCGTACTCGTCGAGGGCTCCCAAAGAATACAGCAGCTCGAGCGCCTTGGCCATCAGCTCCGACGGCGGAGGGCTGAGGAAGTTGAAGCGCAACACGTTGTCGACGCCGAGGGCCTTGAGCTGGAGGATGAAAGGCGCCAGGTTCGAGCGCTGGATCTCGGGGACAGTAGTCTCAGACAGGCCGAGGTAGGCGTCCTCTGTGTAGAGGTGGAAGCATTTGCCTGGCCGGGTACGGCCCGCCCTGCCGGCCCGCTGCGAGGCCGAAGCCTTGGAGATGGGCGTGGTCATGAGGGCCTCGATACCGGTGCGCGGGTTGTACACGCGGAGCTTTGCGAAGCCGCAGTCTACGACGTAGACGATGCCGTCGATGGTGATGGACGCTTCGGCGATGTTGGTCGCGAAGACGACTTTGCGCGTGCCCTCGGGCGGCTTGTCAAAAACGTACATTTGCTGTTCCGTTGAGAGGCCTGCGTAGAGCGACAGTGCTTGTAGTTTGCTATCTTGCTGTTTCGCGTCCAGGAGGCGGTCAGCAACGGCCTGGACGGCATTGTCGATTTCTTCCCGGCCGGTCAGAAAGACCAATATGTCGCCTTCACCCTCGTTTTCGTGGATGTCAAAGACGGTGGAGATGGCTTTTTCGACGTAGTCTTCTGTTGGCGACTCAAGGTAGAGATTGTCGACAGGAAAAGAGCGTCCTTCTAAACTGATGATTGCGCCCTTCTCGTTTTCAACGGGCATGGTAGCGTTGGTATTGTTGTTCTCGTTCCCGGAATCCAATGGCTTCTGTTTCTGCTCTTTCAGCTCGTCGCCTGGGTCCGTTGTAAAAAACCTCAGAAATTCCTCGGCATGTAGAGTAGCGCTGCTGATGATGACACGCAGCTCTGGCCGCTTCTTCATGATCTTCTTGAGGAGGCCCAAGAGTATATCGGTACTGATGGACCTCTCGTGGGCCTCGTCGACCATGATGACGGAGTACCGCGTAAGCAGCGGATCGACGAGGGCCTCTCTGATCAGAAGGCCGTCAGTCATGAACTTGATGCGCGTCTGGGCAGAGGTGGCGTCCTCGAAACGGATAGCGAAGCCGACCTCTTTGCCTATCTCGCAGCCGAATTCTTCGGCGACGCGCACGGCGACTGTCGTCGCAGCGACTCGGCGGGGCTGCTCTGTGTTAGCTGCTTTTGCATCTGCGGATGGAGCACAGCAGTTGGCTTACCTGAGTGATTCCAATGACTTTGCCATTTGAACACCATCCTGCTGCTTCGAGAAACTGAGGAATCTGCGTGGTCTTGCCGGAGCCAGTCTGGCCAACGACAATGGTGACTTGCCTAGTCTCGATGAGATAGAGCAGAGACTCGCGGTGTTTGGCGATGGGGAGTAGTGCGGCCGGTTTGTGTAAAGCCGGGATGAAAGTTGCGTTGACATCAAAGTCGGCCATGGTCGTTGATTGATGCTCGAGTTGTCTGGTATCTCGGATTGAATGTCATCTAAAATTTGGCATCCCCAAGATTCAGGCAGGAAATGCTGCCGCTTAAATAACCTCAGTACTGGTTTTGGCCTCAGATTGCCATATTGGCCTCAATACAACGTCGTGTCAACCGCTACAAGCCAATTTTCGGTGTTGTAAGTGCAAGCAGGCTACAGCGGCCTCATTGCCTTTTCGAGCCGTCGACGTTGCCTGGTGAAGTTAGCCAAAGCAGTGGGCAGTGCCGGCAGCTGCCGGCAGACGTCCGTCAATGCCCCGAGACCTTGAGAGTGATCTGACGACACCTGTGGCAACAAGGATTGTGGCTGAGCTTAAGCTCAACTGGCCGCCTAGAGGCGCGGCGTCATCAGCTCGTAGCCCACTTTAATATCATCTCGCCAGCTCTCCAACCCCTCGCTCGGCGCGCAAGGTTAAATGTCCTTGCACGAACAACATCTGGCGACCCTGTTTATGAAGATCCGTAACACAAGGCTTTGAGGCTTTTTCTATTGCGATTCATCTCGTCCCGCTATCCCCCCTAAAAACTACGACCCCGAAGGACGGTAGACGACGTAGTCATGTCCGCTCCCAACGAAACAGTGCGCCATCCCGCCTCGAAACACTCTAGTTTATGCGATGTTCCCTGCGACTGACACCTCACCTTTTCGTGATTCATAGAACAAGCTCACGTCCTCGAGCGGCCCGGAATCTCCCACTACGGTCAAACCTCTGGATTTAAGCGACGACGAAGACGTTCAGGAGACCGGTGTACTCGGCGGTGAAGACACCAACCACAACACCAGTACCTCGGCCAACATGGCCTCCTCGACGGCAGCTGCCGAAGCTGCCCCCCCTCCGAAGCCCCCTAGGCCCTCTACTGAGACGCAGAAAACTGAGGATATCTTGAAGGAGGCCTTCCCGAGTATCGATATCTCTGTCATTAAGGCTGTCCTGAGGGCCAGCGGCGGACGCATTGACCCTGCCTTCAATGCCCTCCTCGGTATGTCGCGTGCTCACCCCGCCGCCAGCTTTCAGCTGACAATCCTCCCTTAGAAATGACGGATCCCGATGCCGCGCGCAACGAGCCCGAAGAGGAGACACCTCCTCCCCAGCCTCCCCGTCCCGCCGCCACCGCGCAGCTGTCCCAGCTCGAAGCCGACGAGCTCTACGCCCGCCAGTTGGCGGAGCACTATGATAATGTGGGCAACTACGAGGCCCGGACGGCTAACCGAAGCCCCGGCGGCCGTGTCAGACGCCAGCAGACCGGCCTTGAGCCCAGGGTGAACGCAGAAGACCGCGAGCACAATTTCTTTGACGACGAGCTTCCGGTTATCCAGGAGAGACTGAGGAAGGGCTTCATCGAGACCCAGGGCAAGGTCAATAGCTGGATCACGACCATGAAGAAACGGTTCGATGAAGAGTTCGCCGACGACGACGAACACACGCAGCGCCCCGGCCAGGGTCAGGGTCAGGGTCAGTACGGCGGGAGACGTCCCGGTGAGTCGAGCCGTAGAAGCGGCGACTACGAGAGATACGACGCAGACCCGCAGGTTCTCAGCGACGACTTTGCCGGTATGAAGTTCACTGCCGACGGAAGTAAGTGCACGCAACCCCCCCTTCCACGCGTTGTCACTCCGGCGCTGACAACAGGACAGCTCCAGTGGGCCGCGACAGCAACAGACCGCTGTCGAACCCCGATCTCTTTAAACCGCCCCCGCCCTCCAAGTTGCCCAAGCCCAGCGACGGACGCAAAGTCGCGTTCCGGGAGGGAGCCGAGGAGATTGACGTGTACGGCTCGTCGCCCAGAGTCTCCGCGGAGGACAGCACAGGCTCCAAGGCCAAGTCCAGCAAGTGGCAGCCCTTGTCGACGGTCGAGCCCAGCCCCATCAACGACAATGACCCGTTCAGCTTGGGCGACAGCGAGGACGAGAGAGAGGCCAAGGAGAAGGCTGCGTCGTCCAAAGACGCCAAATCCGAGGACAGCGAGAGACTGAAGAAGGCGGCGGCCGAGGCAATGGCGGACAGCCTTGTCGATTCCAAGCAGAGCGAGCCGGCGGGTGCGGCCAAGAAGAACTAATTGACGGTGGAGGCAGCAGGACACACAGGCGTCTCGTGGGTTGGTGGACTGTTGGCTTTTCGGTTCCTACGACACTTTCATTTCCAGATATCCGCCCCGTGGCTTGAGCAACAACAAAACAGCCTGGCAAAGGGGCCTCGGGAGGCATGGGGACTTGGGGTACCCCGAATCATTTCATAGGAAGCGCAGTCAGGACAGCTCCAAATTGAATGCTTTTTCTTCGCGGCAGACGCAGCGTGGGATGCAAGGGCGACGGTTGACGGGAGTGTGTGTGACAGGCCATGACGACGCTGAGCATGTGCACACCCTGGCAGCAGATCTGCATCTGACGTAAACGCAGGTTTGGAAATGCATCTCGGCAGCTGCGGACACGATTCAACGCAAGTGAACTTGGCTTCAGTGAATGACACGCGGCCAGAAGCGGGTGTAAGAGGGTCGAAGGGCCTGGCCAGACCCCAAAGATGTGTACGAGGGCATGCTACTAGGCCTAGCTGGACAGTAAGCCGAGTAACGTCGCAGCTGGATGAAGGTCCCCGCCAAGCATCATCTCGCGAGATGGCATCGGGTGTTTTTCCCGGTCCCCGACTGCATGACGGTCCATACGATCCAATGCTACTGAGGGGTTCCGTCAGACCTCGCTCATCGTTTTCTGCAGGGAAAGAGCGAGGACGGGTCCATCGTGTGAGAGGCCGAATGGGATGCGCTGCCCCTCACTGGTCGGGGAAAAAGTGCCCCGCCTGGGTTTGTGGAATTGGGCGGTTTTTTCTTCCTTTTTTTTTTTCTGCCCATCACTCCGGCTAGTTCCGTGCTTTGCTGCAGGAGCTACGCGATGTTGCTGCATGTCTCGTCTCGACGTGGGACTCTGCAAGAGGGTTTAGGCTGTTTGAGGCTATGATGGTCGGTTCTTTCAGGCGGACGGAAATCCAACGGCCGTTTTGGCCAGTGCGTATGTGGTAAGTTGGCAACGTAACGCCCCCGTATAATGGGCCCTTCCACCGGAGTTAGGTGGTTTTCTACGGAAATGCTGTGTCACGGCTGCGGGTTGCGGTGAGTTGGGTTCTACCGGAACGTTTCGGTGGACTTGAAGCGATGTCCCGTTCCGCGTTCGACGGAGAGACTACGGACCATTCCCGATGGACATTGCAGGGAGGAAGCGGATGAAGAATCTTTCCCCACGGTTGCTTCCGAGAATCCTGAAACGGAGGAAAGGGCGAAAGAAGAAGGAAAAAGAGGGAAACAACCCTGCTCAGTTTTTTTTATCAAAGGAAGGACAAATTCGGATCGAGGTTCAGCGACAAAGTGTCGGGGGGTTGTGTGGCTCCAGCGGTCTGTCCGTTTTCTGTCGTTTGCTGTTCAGCCTTGCACTTGGCATGTCGAGGAAAAAACGTGGTTCGTATACGAGCCGCGATTGGCCGACGATCTGAAGACTTGGCTTTGAGGGGTGACGCGATGGTGTAGGGGTTCCACGGTTCTTCCTTGAGCCCAAGCTGCAGCAGCCAGTGGCAGAGTTCACTTCACTCGCCCGTCGTACGGTCCACGAGGCAGTGTGCCCTGTACCTTATTATTCAGGTTTGCTGGGTGGACGACTGCGGCTAGAGGCACGGTACGACGCCTGCAGGACAGACTCGAGACGAGACTCGAGCGAACAACCAGTACCGCCGTACCTTGTAGTCTGACGTGGGAGAAAATTTGACGCAGAAAGCTCCACGGAAAAAGCAAGCCCACGTGTTCGCCCTTCCTGATGGAACCTGGAACGACGCGGGCATCGTCAGGTGTACACTATCTGTGCTGAGCGTCGCGGTGATGGCTACCTGGTAGGTAAAGTCGACACTTGGAAGCGGAGACGCTCTACGGGCCAAGTCCCCCGATTCTTCCCTTCGTCTTCCGGGTCGCATGAAGCTTCCCAAGTAGGTAAGTCAGGACGGCACAGGACTGCTTCCAGGTCGACAGCGAGGCCTGGTGGTTGGCGATGCCGCAAGCCCGTCTTCGTCGGTGAAGTGACTGGTGGTTGTTCGCCGCTGTTGGAGTGCAACCTGACGTGCAAGGGTCGGCGTGAAGGTACCCCGCACCAGGTCGCTGGACAAGGGGGGGTGATCGGTATGGGCAAGAGCAGGCCGGCAGCGCGCCCCACAATTGGCCCGTCGCTGGACGCTGTGGCCCCTCCCATTGGACAGACCGGCGCAGTGGTTGGCCAAGCCCCGGGCCGGCGCCCATTGGATTTCACGGGCGGGTTCCAGGTCGACTTTGAACTGCCCGTGGCCCGTGGACTGGCAGTCAGTCGCAGCGGCCGTCGTAGTCGCATCCCACCTACCTTACCTTACCTTACCTTACCTTACCTGCCCGTACCTCTCAAAGGTAATACTCCAGATCTTGCCTTGCCTTGCCTTACCTCACCTTGCCGCACTCACGAGCGATAGAGTTGCAGATTACACACTCTGTTTACTTCGCCTGCCTGACCCTACCTTACCTACACCTTCCTTACCTCGACTTGACGGGCCGACTTGCCTTGTCTCGTCTCGCCTATCTCACTCCGGCACATACCTCAACCTCACCAACCACACAACCCGCGCCGCAGCAACGACACCTCTCTCACTGGCATCAGTACGCACGCCGTCCGTACTGGCTCTCAGCCGCAGAAACACCAGCGACCCTTCTTTCGCTTGAACCTGCCTCTGTCCGGTAAGCGCGACACTCCTCCACCAACCCTCGTGATCTGCTCCGATTCGCTGCAAGTTCAGTCGTGTTGTTGCTTTAGTCCTGCATTTGGCCTCGGCTCGCACCTCGTTCTCGCTCTTGCTTTAGCCGCAACTTCACCTTCTCGCACCCAGCTGCTATTCTCGTCAACGGCATCTCCGTTCTGTTCCTCGCCCAACAAGGGAGGCAGTAACGGAATCAAGACCCTGGCCAACACAGTCCTGGTCTCGGCCCTGTTCACCCTACCCGGACCCTGAACCCCCTGCCGCGATCAATACATCACGGGCGCTCGGCCAGATCGTGCCCTGCTGTCTGGAGACAGGACTGGATGCGCCAACCGACAGCGTCGCCCGAGGTTGAAGGAGCCCGACTGGCGCTGACATGGGCATCTTGCCCATCCACCACCCAGCGAGAATCGCGCGTCCATTCAACAGTCCCGATGCCCCCACGCAGCCTCCTAGTCCCGGTTCCTGTTACCTACTTGTCGTGCTCCCCTCAAGCATTGCATCTGACCATGCCCATGCCACAACTGCCAGTGCCATATGCGCTGGGCCGGCCCCCCTCTTCCACCACAACCTGGTTCCCTTTGTCACCGAGGCATGTCCGGGATAGCTTCAGTCTGCCCCCACCTGCTCCCCATTCTCGCTTGCTGAAGGAATCCCTTACGCAGCAGCACACATTGTTCTCTCTATGGATCCCGTCCCAGGGGTCCTTCTCTTCCCGCGCCTGTTCCGCGAGCCCAGGGCCCAACTACTTCATAGCTGTGTCGGCCAAGCGGCCAACCCGCTGTGGTGGGACGGGACACACCCCGAATGCTTATGTTCTGTTTCTACATTCCAGTCAACCTCTTTCCTGACTCGATCAACAGCCTCGGACCTTCGCTCAAATCGAGCCTATTCTTTGACCTCGGCCCTCTTGATCCTGTTCTTTCGCAGGTCTCATCCTTCAAGCCACCCGGGCACGGCTCGTCCAAGACTTTGGACGCCTTGTTTCCGCTTCGACTCTCTTCACAGGCAGCTCACGCCACTACCTGCCCCCACGTGCGACTCTGTTCATCATCTTACAGCCGTGTCCAAGACACTGTTGCCGCCAGTCGACGTCACTCAGTACATATCCTTGTGCTAGCCATCCACTTTGCCTGCCGCCGACACATACGCAAGCCGGCAGAGCTTCACTCTGTCACACTGCGCTCACATCCACCTGCCCACTCCCACCGCCAGCCTGCCAGACTTGGAGAGCTTGCATACTGCTGCCATCGAGACGTGTTCTGTCGCCCTTGGACGCCGTGATTTCACGGGCGTCCGCCCACCATGTGAGCGTCTCCTGGGCCACTGTGGCCCCTCTCCTTATAAGTGCCCACGGTACGGGCGCGCAGGCATGCGCTAACCTCTCAACAGGAAGTTTGGCAAGCAGATCCAGAAGCGCCAGCTCGAGGTCCCCGAGTATGCCGCGAGTTTCGTCAACTACAAGGCTCTCAAGAAGGTATGTGCAGTGTTCAGCAGCTAGTAGCCCCATCACACACCCCTCCGTCTCCCTTGCTTGCCGTCCGCTTTGGGCGGCCCTTCGGTGAAGAAACCACCAAAAAAAGCAAATCGCCCATCCGAGGATTTAGTCACTCGGTACCCAAAAGTGCCCCTTCAGGGGTTGGAGGATGGGGCAACCCCCCATGGCAGTAACCAAACAATACGCGGCGTTACCACTGACACTGGGCCGTCTTCTAGCTGATCAAGAAACTGTCGGCTACTCCCACGCTGAGCGCACAAAATGATCCCCTCCGCTCCGCAATATCTATAGATTCCCAGGCTGCGCTCCAGGCCAACAAGGCCACCTTCTTCTTCCAATTAGTAAGTATCTAGCCATGGGTCAGTGCGATGAATATCCCACCTTACCTGCTAACTCTCGAACAGGAACGAGAGCTCGAAAAAGTTAATGCCTTCTATTTGCAGAAGGAGGCAGAGGTACGCACCTGTTTTTCTTATTCTTTTGTCGGTGGTGATGTCTACCTTGACTCAACCTAACTCCTTAGTAGCTCAAGGTTCGGTTGAAGACGCTGCTCGACAAGAAGAAAGTCTTGCAGTCACGGAATGGGGTCTCGAGACGATCAGCCAAGTTTACAACGCTCGAGGAGGGCTTCCAACAGTTCGCCAGCGACCTGAACAAGCTTCAGCAGTTTGTTGAGATCAACGGAACCGCCTTCTCCAAAATCCTCAAAAAGTGGGACAAGACCTCAAAGTCGAAGACGAAGGAACTCTACCTGTCCAGAGCCGTTGAGGTTCAGCCCTTCTTCAACGCCACCGTCATCAGCGAGCTTTCCGACCAGGCAACGACCAGCTTGCAAGAGCTCGGCGCGTGGGCTGAAGGCGATCATGTCACCTTCGAGCCTCGCACTGATCACATCGTTAGCAGCCAGCATCTCCTAGGAACCGATGAAGGCGATGCCGATACCCTCCTGCTTGACACTGTCATCTCCGGGAACCTCGAGGCACTGAAGGATCTGCTCGTCCGTATGCGGACCGCTGCCGGCACGGCTTCGGGTTCAGACATCACGTTGATGGAAAGAATCACTCGGACCTTCCTGGCAGCCATTCACGAAGGGCCCAGGGAAACCCTGCAGGTCCTCCTAGACACCGGCCTCGTAGACATCCAGTCAGAAGATGACATCAACGAACGCAACTGCCTCCACCAAGCTACCATCTACGGAAATAACTTCGTTCTCGAATATGGCCTTTCCAAAGGTGTAGCCGTTGATCGTACCGATGTGTATGGAAGAGTTCCGCTGCACTACGCCAGCATGCACGGGCGCTTGGACATGCTCGATGCTCTTTCCAGTGGTAAGATTGGAACGATTGTGCGCCTCCTGGGCACCCCTCGCTAACATTTCCCTCTAGCAAACGCTCAAACGATAGATCTGATCGACCATGACAACTTCACGCCGCTGGTGCACTCGATAATTCACGGACATCTTCAATGTGCTGAACAACTGCTCGCGAAGTCTGCCCGCATCGATCCCGTGTCCGATGCAGACCATGTGCCGCTGAACCTTGCATGCGAGCACGGTTCGCTGGCAATTGTAGAGCTGCTGCTTAAGCATGGAGCACAGATCCTTCCCGACGCCGAAGGACTTTTCCCCCAACATCTTGTTGCTCGGTCCGGACAGAGGCCGGAGCTCCTGCTCCTGCTCAAGAACTTTGGAGCGAACCTCGATCAAGTTGATAAGCTGTACGGATGGACGCCGCTGGTTCACGCGGCAAGCGAAGGCAATGTGCCCTGTCTTCAAGCCTTGCTAGAAGTTGGAGCCGACCCCAACATCGTCGACGAGAAAGATCTGCCGGCAATGTACTACGCGGCCTGGGAGGGACACCTGGAGTGCATGAGACTTCTGGCTCCTTACAACGCGAGGACGAAGCCGAGCCCGATGATTATCCAGTCTGGAGCTACGTTGGGCCCGATGTTGACCAGCAGCGGACCGGAACCGATGGCTCTCGACCCGGACGCCATTCCCGAACTCGAACTTCCTCCGCCGATCATACCACTGCGTCGCTACGGCCACAACTTCCTGGATACCAAGACTGTCATCCAAATCAGCTTCGAGGAGAATGGAGACCAACCACTGGTCTTCTTCCACGATGGCAAATACCCGGCCGCCCGCCTCACAATTTCGTCCAAGGTCTCCGACCTCATCCCGAAGAACATCATGCTACCTTTCCAAGAAGATACCCGACTTGTTTCCTTTCAAATTGATAACCTGGAGTCTTTCACGCTGGATTTCGACGTCTTTCCCACATACGGCGCAAAGATCATTGCCAAGACGGTGGCACTTCCCAATACTTTCAAAGCTTTACTCAGCAGCTCTGGGAAGTGCTGCCTGCCCCTCTTCGATCCCCGGCTCCGCGCTATTGGCCAGATCAGTTTCCACACCCAGGTCATCAAGCCGTTCAACGGCAAGCCGCTGGAGATCACCGACTTTGAGACATATTGGAAGGCGACCAGCCAGTTCGACCGCAGCCCGAGCACTTTCGTTACAGGTTCCAGCTTGTCTGGCGACTTCGTCAGGCTGTTTGTCCAACATACGAGCGATGGCGTGCCTGTCCTGTGGCCAAGGTGGACAATACCCTGCGGCGGCATTGATCTGCCAATTTCAAGGTTAACGATGGAGCAATTCAACACAATCACATCCAACAGCACAAGCCGGGCCGAGTTGTCGTCTTTGCCGTCAAAGCCTTTGGATGCGATTGCGGACGTTCATCGGGTGCTGGCTACAGCGGGTATTCCTCTCAACGAAGCACTGGCTCTTCTTCCTCATGGAATGCATGTCAACGTTCAGATTCTTTACCCAACAGCAGAGGAGGAGAGGACGCTGGGTCTTGGTCCGTCCCTGGACCTCAACACCTTCGTCGACTCACTTCTCACGATTGTTTTCGATCACGCGCGAGCGCAAAGGGCGCAGTCGCTCGAGTCTGTTCGTTCCGTGGTCTTTAGCTCGTACAACCCAAGTCTCTGCACGGCGCTTAACTGGAAGCAACCCAATTTCCCTGTCTTCCTGTGCAACGACCTCGGCCGGGAAGATTCAATGGCGCCGCCAGATGTGATCCAGAGCCACGGACGGAGATCTGCATCGATCAAGGAGGTGGTCAGGATTGCCCAGAGCAACAACTTTATGGGGTTGATTTGCTGTTCAAGATTATTGGTATGTCTACCGAATTACTGACATGTTTTCCACCCCCGGAACGATACTGACACTGAGACAGGAAATGGTGCCTGCTCTGGTTGATGCGATCAAGTCACAAGGCCTGGCGCTCGTCACGGACAAGTCGCTGGAGCCCTCATCGAACCACTCTCTGACCGACCCCTTCCCAAGACTGCCCAAGGGAGTGGATGGTGTGCTCAAGAATCACGGTGTTTTGCGCTTCAACGAATCTATAGACATGTAGACTTGTATTTACGCGTGGATTAGCAAATAAATTTGCGCACTCAGTCTCGAACAATTGTTTACCATTCAACTCCGACCGTTACCAATTTTGACGCTCCAACAACCTGTAAAGACTTTCATTCTGGCATTAATCGTAAACTACTTTACCTCCGCTTGTTGTGATCTGTTCAAGCGCCTTTGAAGTCGTACTTGAGGGCACTCAGCTCCTTCTCGGGATCCACGCTGCCCATGACCATCTTGGCGATGAGGATCACGACATACACGATGGCCGGGAGGTTCCCCAAACCCACGTGTCCGAAAGTGTCTCTATCTCCGGATTTGGTCACCATGCCGGTCAAGACCAGCACTATGCAGAGCCCCAGGTTGAGGTACGGGAGGTACTGCTCCAGGGGCGACTTGTGTTCCTGCGCAAAGGAGAAGGAGCTTCGTCTGGGTCGGCGCTGTTGCTGTTGATGCGACGGACCGGCGTGGTACTGAGACGATGACGCGCCGGACACGGACGAAACGGAGGACTCGAGCGAGGATGACGGGCTCGCGTGGGGCGTCTTGGTGCGCGACCAGGCATCGAGAATGGCGATGCCCGTGGATCCTGGGGGCTGGCTGTGGAGAAGGTAGGCGGTCGAGAGGAGGGAGGTGATGGAGAGGAGAGACGTGAGTAGGGAGGTCAGGCGCAGAAGAGAAATTAGGTAGGGGACCGTCGTGAGGAGGGGAAGAGCGAGGAGGAAAGTGCGGAATTGGGCGTTGCGGGCGGCGTTTTCGTCTGCGAGGCGCTGGATGAGGATCTCTTGCTCTGTTTCACAATGAACAGTCAGCAATGAATATTTCAGAGTAGGAAAGCAGGGCTTTCGTTGAGGATTTACCTTCTTCGTCCATTGCATCGGGCTGTGAGTCGGCAGAATCGTCGTCTGTGGGGTAGTGAAATGTGCGCCGCAGGCGGGCGGCCGCGCCTCTCGGTTCTGCCATTTGAATCGTGTCTTTGGGGTTTGGGCGGATGAGGTTGGTAGTGTCGCGAAGCTTGGGCGAAGCTGTTGGTGTGTTTCGCAATCAGCGGTGGGCTATCGAAGAGGGGAGTTGCTGGAGTGAGATTTCACATGGCGATGTGCCTGGGAGGTGGGTGAAAGCACACTCAAAGCTCCCAGCAGCACACATAGAAAGCAGTGACAACTCAGCCTTACCTTGTGACGCGCGCCAGGTGGCCATGGGGACATGGGTACCTTGGTGCCTGTAGTATGATTGGCCGGAGCTCAGCGAGGCTTTTTGGCCTGTGCATATTTTTTATCGGCCCTGGGGGTCTTGCAGAACAGGACCCTCCCCGGAATTTTTGGGAGCTTGGCCCGCCCGCCGAGGCCGACCGAACTTCATGACCTGATTCGGAGTATTCCGAGTTTTTGACATCCGCAAGCCATCACGAGATACAACAACACAACGCAACTACCCCAGGCCAGCCAGTCTCGGGTCGCCAAACGAATTTGCCGCGCATGTTCTCAAGAACAGTGACCAGGAGGCTCGCCTCCTCGCTGCGCAACGCCGCCGCTCGACAGAAACAGCACACGCCGTTCAGGGCGCAGACGCAACGGAGATGGGCAACCGCGGCGCCGAAGCCCGGCTCAGGGCCGTTGATGGAGCGGCGCGCTGACCGAGAACTCCCGGGTGAGCATCCCTAAAACCCCCTCTCGCTCTTCTTTTGTTGTTGTCCCCGAGGAATCTCGACTGACCAGTTTCGGCTGCGCAGACATCAACGCAATCACGTTCCGCTGGTCCCGCTCCCTCCCCATCTTCGCCGCCGTCATCGCCGCCTGCAGCGTCGCAATTTTCAACTACCAAAAGTCGTCGTCGCCGGTCATCGCCTCGACCATGTACGCGCTGCGCACCAACACCAAGGCGCGCGAGCTGCTGGGTGACGAGGTCTACTTCAAGCACCAGATCCCCTGGATCTCGGGCGAAATGAACCAGCTGCACGGCCGCATTGACATCAGCTTCAGCGTCAAGGGCACCAAGGGCGAGGCGCTGATGCGCTTCGCGAGCTTTCGCACCTCGCATAAGGGCCTCTTCGAGACCACCGAGTGGAGCCTCGAGACCCCCGACGGCCGCCGGGTCGATTTGCTCGACGGCGCGGACCCCTTCCGCGGCATCGTCGGTGCTGGAGTGGATGAATTGGACGATGATTTGGAGGAGCAAGCGGCGGCGGCGGCGACGAGAGGATTCAGGCAGACGAGCTTCAAATAGGAGGAATATCACGGAACGATGTCACCGCGTATGGGAACTATTAGCAAAAAGGTGGTGGTCATGGTTGGGATTTCGGGCGAGCAGAGCCCATAGTTTTGAGCCTCACCCAGAGGCTGTAAATGTACAATATGTATAGTACACGGACTCATAACAACAACAACGGCAAAAAAAAGGGGGGGATAACAACACTCTATACAAGTCCCGCGAGTTCTTTCCTCTGCTTCTTCAGCTCCAGATGCCTCTCCCTGGCTTTCTGCAGCCTAATCTCAGCGTCCTGGTTGACCTCCAACAGCTCCTTCAACTTCTCCTGACGGTACGGAAGCGCCGGCGCCTTTCTCTTCTTGGAGTCCTGCAGTTGCACGACGCACCCCTTGGGGCCGCCGACAGCACCCTTGACGAGCACGACGCCCAGCTCGTTGTCCACCTTGAGGACCGTCAGGTTCTGTACCGTGACGCGCTCGTTGCCCATCCGTCCGGGCATCTTCTTCCCCGGCATAACTCTGGAACCGGAGCCCTGCGAAGGACCCGTCGTACCGATGGTGCGGTGGTTGAGCGAGTTACCGTGGGACGCCTCCTGACCGGCGAAGCCGTGGCGCTTCATACCACCGGCGAAGCCCATGCCGCGGCTGGTGGAGCGCACGTCGACGTACTGGCCCGTCTGGAACCAGTCGGGGAATAGCTGGGCGCCGACGGGCAGTAGACCCTCCTCGGAGCGGACCTTGAACTCGGCGAGATGGCGCTTAGGGGCGATGCCCTTGGCCTCATAGTAGCCCAGCAGCGGCCTCTCGACGTTGCGCGGCTCCTTGGCGCCCATTCCGACCTGCACGGCCCAGTATCCGTTCTTCTTGCGCGTCTTGTTGGCGACGACCTGGACCTGGTCGAGCTGGAGGACGGTGCATGGCACGCGCTTCTTGCCGTAGTAGACGGCCGTCATGCCCTTCTTGAGGGCAAGAACGCCGGTGCGGAGCGGGGTGGTCTTCTCGCGGCGGGCGAGGGCGGCGGCGGGACCGGTGGTGAGGACAGGGAGGCCCGCGGTAGGCTGGTTGAAGCGGGCGGGCTTGCTGCGAGGAGGAGCGGTCGACCAGCCGTACTTTACGCCGCGCTTCGCGGTAAAAGGGAGGAGATGGAGGCGGGGACCAGCGAGCGTGGCGGAGGCATTGGATATCGTCGACGGGCCTCGGCGGAGGAGCTGAAGACAGCTCGGGGGTAGACGCGGCGCCATGGCGATGGCTGTTTGTGTGGTGGGTGGTAGGAGAGGCCGTCGGTTGAGTGAGCTCTGCTGTTCGTGAGGTGGAATTTTTTGGGTTGAGGTCGGACGAGAGGTGGAAATCCTCAGGTGGTCCGTGCACTCAGGGATCAACTCGTTTGGGGGGGTGAGCTTGAGCTTTTGGGCCAGGTTGAATTTTCAGGCATCTCATCTCTCGACCGCCTTACGTTGTTTGATTTTCACGTCGGGATTTAACCAAAATTGCAGGGACTAGGTATTCAAATGAACGAGTTGCAAAAAGCAGACATCAGGCTCTGGTACAGGTGTCTGTACCGCAGCGCCCTTCGCGCCGTGCAGTACTCGATACCGGCGCGGTACCTCGTCCGCGACCAGCTCAGGGCGGCGTTCCGAATCGACGGCAACGTATTGGACAAGCAAGTCGCCCAGAGGACGAATTGGTTTCTTCACGCGGCGGCCACAGACAGGGGACTCGAGCACAAGATCCTCAAGAATCTCGTCCGCGTCGCGTTTGAGCGGAACCGGAAGAAAGCGTGGAAGACCAGCTACCGCCTAGAATTGGAACAGAAGAAGGCGCTGTAAGTATCAATCTGCGGTGTGAACAAACGCAGACTTGATGCTGACTCGATGAATTTAGGCTTCAAGCTACTAAGGTGTTTGATGCTGCGGCTTACAACCACTTTGACATGACGTTGGCCATGTTGAACAAGTCAATGGGTCTGGGCTTGAGGTGTGGTCCTGCGTTCATAGAAAAGTGAGAAACCCTGGCATGGGTTTCTCTTGGGCATCTTGAAGGAATCCTATGAGTTTGGAATCCTGGCAGGCGATGCAGGAAGTCATTTGGGCACCAAGTTGCGGGCTCCTGTCCCTGGAAGCTCTGAAGTATTCGGCCCGCAAGACGAGGTCGGTTAGGCACTGCAAGACGAACGGCGCTACGACTGTGGCATCAACGAGTGCTAGGACAAGATCATCAGGCCAGGTTTTCGTGCGGTAATGCTTCTGAGGGACTCGCTGTGGCGCCATTGTCGAAAGAAAGTGAGACGGAAAGGGGACACGACAGCTCCGGACGGAGATGCAGCAGCCAACTGCTCTGGATATCCGAGGGTAACCTATTGGAGGAACTGACTCTCTCGCGAAGAAGAGATCGCTCGTGCGGCTTCGCATAGCTCGGGCGATCTGCAGGCGCGTGGGGTCAGCACGCTAAACAGCTCACACCTGGTTGGCCGGCCGCACCTGCGAGATGGCAGCGGCAGCTCATTCGGAACCCTCGAGGGGTTTTCTTCGTCATGGAGGGCAATGTAAGGGCAGGGAGGGTGGTGAGAGAGAGGACGCGGGGGTTGGGATTGATTAGCATTGGGGTTGGGAGCCAAACCACAGACATGGCCCTTGGTGGTTGCACACGCAGTACAAGTGATTTGTTGCCGAGCCGCTGCTGGCGCCCGTTGAGTGCTGATTGTTGCTGTTCCTGAGCTGATCTCGCCGCTTAATATGGAGGCCTGCCTTGAGACATCCGATTGAGGCCAGACGCGGGAACGATGGGGGATCACAAGAAAGTGCAATCCAAGGGTCACGATTCGCTGTGGGAGACAATGACGTTGCTGCGCATGGTGGGAACCGTCCCCCCAAGGGTTGGGAGCGACGCCTTGGGCGGGGAGCAGAGCCGAAGCATGTTCTTACTATCAACAGCTGTTTACTGACCAAAATGGGAGAAGCTGAGGAGTTGAGGCGAACCTCCGTGTCGGAGCCAAGGGTCTCGGCCGTCGCGCCGTGTCGGACCCCTGAGGCAGCCATGGGAAGGGGAAACGGGAGACGGTGTTGAAGTGGTCCCGTTTCTGTTTTGGCTTTTTCCAGGGAAAAAACGAAAAAAACCACAAGCACGAAAACGAGAACAACTGTCGTCGGCTGTTATTCCGGGATCGAAACCAAAACATGTCGCTCCGTGAAACCGCCCGACCCGTTGTCGTAAGGTGGTCGACCGAGCCTCCGTTTGAACATGAGCGATGCCCACACTCCAAACAGCGTCGAGCCGGGTCAGAAGGGCCCACTTGGACTGGACCGTCTGGCTTGTGACGGTGGATCTCCAGCCGGTGTGACGGTCCAGTGAGGGGCCTCCGGGCTGTTTAATGTTAGCGGCCGCCATCGGGACAGCGAATGAGAGGTGCAGGATCGCTGGGGGCCCTGTCCCCGTTGAAGTCGGGTGGATACCTGCTGCTCTGGTGCTGCGCGCTGCTGCTCCTGCTGCTGGATGCTGGAGCAGTGTGCGCCGACACCACCAGATGCACTCACCACTCACCTGGGGATGCCAATCAGCTGCTGTTTTACTGGACGATGGGCGGGGCCGACGGGGGCCTCCAGGTGCAGCTTTCCGCACCACGAACAGCCTGGCCCTGCCCTGGAGCTGGACGCTTCACACTCAGTGGAGCTTGTGCCTCACAGCCGGCATGGGGGGGTACCGGTACATCTGCCACCGCGAAGCCCTCACACGTCAGGCGCCCAACACGCAGCCGACGCGAGGTACATGAACCTGACTTGCCCACGCCGTAGTGTAGATTCATTCCACTGCCGACCCCGCAGTCCAAAGTGTGCCTTACCTAGAAAGTAGTTCACGTCAACGCTCGTCGACTGGCCCTTCTTCTCTTCTTTCATCTCAACCCGCAAATCTCTCATGGTTAGCGGGCACAACAGCGTCAATCTCCGGGGGTTCAGCCTTCGATTCCCCAGGCTACCATAAATTCGCTCTCTGTCCGCTCCGACCACGCTCCTGTTGCCCTCGACATCGTCTCTCCTTCGTCGACGCGCCCCTCGAACCACCGCACCGACCTCTCGCCGACGACCACCTCTACCTCCTGCGGTCTGGATGGACCTACCCCTGCTGGCACTGGGCCGTATCGCAACCGCGCTGAGGACCTTGATCTCTCCCGAGATCACTGTCTGAAGGCGCTGCCACATCGCCATTGCTAGGAAGCATGCCAGCGACAGAAGCCGAATATCACCCAAGACACCATGTTCCGGCCCGCCAACCGACTGCGATCATGCCTCGAGCTCAGGAAGAGCGCCCGCAGAGGCTGGTCAAGCGGTACCGCACCGAGATCGCCGCAAGCACCTCGAGCATGTTCTCGACAGTGGTTGCCTTTCCCCTCGACAGCGTGAAAACGCGAATGCAAACCTACAGATATGAAGGGTTTCTCGATTGCGTGAGACACACGTACCGCACCGAGAAGCTGAGAGGCTTCTTTCGGGGTATGCGCTCCCTTGCACCACCACCACCACCACCCCTCATCCAGACTTGAATCTGTTGGTCACCACTCTAACCTTTTTTGCCCCTCAACAGGCGTCTTCGCCCCAATGGCCAGCGTCACTCTTGTGCGAACCATTTCCTTTTCGATTTACCAGCGCGCCAAGTACACCTACTCTGGCTGGATCAAGCAAGCATTTGGCTTCGACGTGCTGCACCACGTCAATAAAAAAGGCACTTATCCAAACCTATACTCTGTTGCATGTTTCGGGGCCGCCGGCGCCACAGCCGGCTCTTGCATCACGCTTCTCGCGTGCCCCTTCGAATTGACCAAGCTTAGCGCCCAGGTGTCTGTCCTGCTGTCCGACCAAAAGAAACTCGCAGAGGCCAACTGCCGGGCTACCAATGGCCACCAGGTCGCGGCCAGCTACCAGAACAAGGGCACATTTAAAACCATGTCCAACATCATTCGGCATCGGGGTGCCTTGGGGCTCTACACTGGCTTCAACTTGCACTTGTGTAAGTCTGCCCAGGCGTACAACCCCACACAACCCTCAGCTGACCGTTCTAGTGCGGGATACCTTGGGAACGGCTATCTATTTTATGGTCTATGAGAGCGGCAAGCAGCTCGGGACTACGTTTGGTGGCGATCACCCTACAACTAACAAACTTGCTGTTGTCATTTCCGGGGGTCTTTGTGGGATAGTGTCCTGGGCAATGATTTGTAGGCCTCCAAAAGCTGTCTTTGTTTGTCACAGGCAACCACTAACCCTGTAATAGATCCCATCGACTCGGCGAAGAGCATCTATCAACGAAACTCCCTCCTGTACTCCAAAGGACAGCAGGTCGAGCCGCCCCCAAAGATTGAATTCTTCAAAAAGCACATGTATCGCGGCCTCGGAGTGTCGATGGGACGGTCATGCGCTGTGAACGCGCTCTTTTTCTCTGCCTTTGAATTCATGAAGAAGCACGTCAATTCGCTGGATGACAACTAAAGAAATTATGTAATTTACGAAACACATGCCGATAAACGTATCAGGCAGTTGGACGGCTGCATCGAGGATGGACGGCGGCGTTTGGGCTCAGTGATTAGGATGGAAACCACTCGTACATGGATTTGCAGTGAACTACGGCACGATAACACGGACGAAGCTTGGATCGTGCATTGAAACTGAACAGAAGCAAATACCAAATTTTCTACATGCAAACAGCTCGTCCCCCACAACTACCTCTTGTAATGCGTCATTGCCAGCTGACTCACGTCGTGCACTGGGAATTAATTACGTCTTTAGCATGTAAGGTTTGTGGTTGAAACAACATCGGGGTGACCCCGTTCGAATCAAGGAGGAGTTCGGATAGCCGTAGGCGATCTCGGTGAGCCGCTTACTCTTCTTCACCTGATCGGTGTGCGCCCCAGCCAGATGCCGGCACCTGCGTGCGATGTCGTTCGTCGTTGTGGTCATTGCCCCGCCACTATCGTCACGTGCTGATAGCCCCAAGCCCAGGCGGAAAGTCGACTGCAGGTTGCGACCCGACCTCGTCGGGCGGCTTTGCGTTTCTTTCCTGGAACAACTGACCCTCGCCCCCAGGTGTCGAGTCTTCTTGCACACGAACGTCCACTTGCACCCTGCGTCAGCACCTCCCTTTCCAGTGCAAGCAGCTCTTGCCGAACTAGTTTGACGAGCCGCAGATTCAAACGTCTTGTCGAGGACGTTTGAATCTTCCCTTGTCTACGTGATTTGCTGTTGTTCTTTCGCTCAGCAAGTGCCCACTTGCTGACGTCGTCACCTTCTGGGAGGAAACGGTGCTTGCCAATTGGGACGCGTTTGCGCTCGCGTTCAACGTTGACGTTTTTGACCTGACCTTCGCGCGCCTCTGGCTCTGCAAAGCCGTCGACCGTCACTCTCACTAACTGTCGATTTCGTTCATCCATTTCTTTTTCCTTTTTGGGCAGTCTTAGAGGTGTACTCCTCGATCACCATGGTAAGCTGATAACACAAGGGATCATCAGACATGGGGAGAGAGAAGAGAACACAGCCTGGCCCTGCCACGGCCAAGGACCGACACAAGCGCGCTGGCAAGATCAGCAAGGCCATTGACCGCAGCGAGCCTCTACCCCCCGGTCTTGTCGCTGCGAAGCCCATGAATGCGATTACCAAGTCCAAACACCAATCGTACTTTGAGTTCATCGAGAACAAAGACAAGAAGAAGCCCCTCCTTTTCGAGGTGCGATCCCCACCGCCAAACCTGGGGTGACCGTTACACTAACCCGCGGCTTCAGATCACGCCAAATCGAAATCCACCCCCTGGCATGAAGTACATTCCTATAGGGAATCCGGAACTGACTGAACGATGCAAGGAGATCTCAAGAGAGGAGGGCGCATCTGTTTACATTGTGGTAAGGCTGGTGGACTTGCTGCGGGTGACGGACACACACTAAGCATGCGGTATGCAGACGTTCGCGAAGAAGGAAGCCTCAGAGTTGAGCCAACAGATCCACCGAGTCGGACATCACATACGCGAATACATTGTGGAGCAAGCGATGGGCGAACTGGGCCAGGAGACGTTTTACGAACCGGCAACCACAGGACCGAATGAGGTCGAGGAGATACCCCGTTCCCAGGCTGAGATCAACAGGCAGGCAGACGCTGCTTTGCGGGAGCTGTTCCCTCGAATCCCAAACACCGACCGACAACAGATTATTGACCACGCATTTAAAAAGGTTTGTAGATGGTGGCCAGTCGCTGGAATGCAACCGAAGGGCTCACATGTGAGACAGGGCAAACAGTTCAACGGCGAGCTGGTTGTGGGATTGCAGCAAGAACTATCACTATCGCGTCGTGTCCAGCTTGCGGTACTGGCCCATATCCGCCACAATCACACCAGATACGACGAGCTTCTCAGAGAAACATCCTGGCACAATGCGAGGAGAGCGACAGAGCAGCTTTGTCTGGACATCCTCGTCAAGTGGCGGGGAGACGACGAGAATGGCCGCAATCAGCTTGATGAGATTCTTCGCGAGGTGGTCGTTCTCTCCGATGACTCTGATGAGGAGGACTCCGGCGAGGAACCCGACTCTGACTCATCAGCTGTGCTTACTGACAGGTCCGTCAACGCTGCAAGAAGGTTGTCAGCACCAGCTGTTCGCCACGACCGTTCCAATGGCACTCGCTTGTCAATAGCAGTACCGTCCCGCCCAGGATCCCCAAGAGCCCTTGCAACACCTGGAAAGCCAAAGAGAATCTCCAAGAAGCAGCGCAAACGTGCCAAGCATCACGAGCGTAACTTCAGTCGTTATGAGGCTGCCCGTAATGACGCATGGACCCGTGCCATGAAGCGACAGTTTGAGGCACGCGACAGTCACTTGAATCAGCCAGGTATGGTTGATGCTTCCGCCAGTCACGGAACGTATTCTCAAACCCAGCCTGTTGTGTTCATGGAGGGTAGAGCCCCTATGCTTGACCTCGGTCCCTCACAACCGCAACGGCCTGCCCTTGGGTCGTATGTCAGCGACAATCTTCATGAGGCCAGATCGCGCGAGGATCGTTCCTTTGCTGCGTCGGGCCGTCCTCATCATTTTCCTTCAGGTTCTTCGATGCACAAGGTAAATGAATCTAGCATCGTCGGTGGTCCTGCTACATTTGGTCCGCAGGGATCCCGGCAGTCGCAGAACCATCAGCTGCAAGACTACTTGCACCCGTCAATCGAGCCTAGATCTCCTGACGTGGTTGGTCCACCATCGCGCTACACCCGTCCACTGGTGGAATACGCGGATCTCAGGGATGATCAACCTCGTCATCGAGTGCTGTCACAGCCCCGTGGCCCAGGTCTACGGGGGGAGGGACTGCCTCGTCAACCCAGTCAGGGTTACCCAACGCGTGCCGGGCCTTTCCTTGATAGACATGAACTCTCGCGACCACTTGCTACTTCATACCACAATGTTTCACAGGTTACCGCTCGTCCACCAGCATATGAGGTCTCTCGACCGAGTGACCCCTACATGCACAGGAATGATGCGTTGCTGGGAGAGAGGAGCAACCCCATTATGATTGAGGAACAGCACATTCATCCACAGACCGTCATCCTTGGCCCTGGAGAGAGCGTTAGGGACAGGTTTGGACCTGACGTTGAAATTTTGTCGGTCCGTCGCCCTATGGATGACATTGGCCCGGCTCCGCAACGCCTCGTTCCTAGGGATGAGGGTTTTATCCGATTGAGAGAGGGCCGGCCTTTGGAGCAGCGCGATGGCCTACAAGAGGAAGGTTTCCTCCGAATCAGAGAGCACCCTGATGCTATGTCTAGACAGTCCATGCCGGTGTCTAGGGGTCGACCTGTTTTCCCAGGATTGAGGTCTACTGTGCACTCGACCCGGTACCAGCCCACCGACGCGCCTGAGCAAGCTATTTATGTGAGGCGCGGAGAGGGGACACATCCAGCCGACCTACCATGCCTAGATCGCGGCGGACACACCGGGAGAGTGAATGAAAGGATTCTTCACGATGTCCCGTCGCCAACCTTTGGCGGAGAGTAAGTTCAATTTGCTACGCGTTCAACCCCTTCACAGGCTAACCGCAGGATCCGAATAGACACGTTGGTCAATATCCGCATCATCAAACGCAGGGAGTGTATGAGGTTCCTGTTCACCGCTACACCCGGCCGGCAATGAGAATCGAGGATCCCAAATTCGACAGATACCCGGCTCCGCCACCTGGACAACCACAGTGGCGGCGTACCAACGACGATGTCATCGTCCTCGAGTGAGCATTGTCCACACACGACGACATGCTTTCACAGTTGTGCACCCACACCAGAGAAATGGGAGAGATTCGTGGCATAGACCAACAGCATTGTTAGGCGTTCGACGGAATTGAGCCAGGACTGTCGGCCGAGGTCGGCGCGGCCTTCGGCCAGCATGAGTGGAAATCGAGGTTGAGTCCCACGGGAATTGGTTTGCATCCATTGTATCGCGCGGCGAAACGGTGTAGAGGAAGGGAAGATTTCGGCTTGATACCCCCGATTGTCAGAGGACCTGGGTCGCTCTAGGCAATTTTGTCATTAGGATCAGCGAGTTTTACAAGACCGGATGGCTGCGGCCATCGAAAGGAACAACCAAGTTAACAATCAAACGATTGGATGTCACAAGCTACTGTACGGCCCTTATTTGCACAGCGTCTGAAGGAAGCGCCAGCGAAACTGTCTGGAGCTTGCAGTTGCACTGTACTCAAAGGGGTGTGCTGGCCGCCCTACTGGCATGGCCTCCTGAAACGATGCAACGGTGCAGATGAACCCAAGAAGCGAAAGCAATTGTCCCGACCCCATCTAGTGTCATATCGCCGCGCATGATGATGAGTAAACAGGCAAACACGAAGATGCCCAAACGCCATGAAATGCAACCAGCCTCCGAATGCTTGAAACCCCGAAACAAAGCGCCTCACCATTGAAAAGAGAAGGTAGGAAGGAAGAGGGTTCCATAATGATGCCGTCATGATGCCAACATGGCCTGCCTCGTCCTGACCGGTTCCTGCTCGGCATCCGGCCCCTCAGGAACCACCAGTTCGGTATCGGGCACGGTGGGCAGCTTGTGTTGCTTCGGTGGGTTGCGCAGCGCCTCTTCAGCGGCGACGCTGGCCTCGAGGGCCGCCAGCTCGTCCTCGACCTCCTCCTCGTCCTGGTTCGAGATGCGGCCGCCGAGCATATCGCTGACTTCCTGCACGTGGAGAAAACATGTTGTTAGCATTGGTACTAGAGCATGAGCGACCAAAACACACAATACCTTTTGATATGCGATAGCGTCCGCCGTCTCGCCCATGAGCTTCTCGACGTGCTCGATGCCTCCCATCTCGGTGTGGATCTCCTTGAGGACCTTTGTACCCTGCTGCAGGCCGAAGACGACATCCTTCTGGATCATGGCGAACTCGACGGACGAGGTGAGCTTCTCGAGCTGCTCGAGCTGGGCGTCCGTCTTTTGGAGGAGAGACTCTTGGTACTTTTTCCGGCGCAGGGCGAGGAGGGCGCGCGGCTTGTCGCCCTTGGCGAGCATCTGCTTCGCGACGGCGGTCTCCTTGTCGGTGAGGACGGTGATGCGGCGTTGGTACTGGTGGAGCTTGTCGCGTTGGAGTTTGAGGTCGAGGATCGCCCTGGAGGAGTTGGGTGCGAGTTAGCGGGTTGCAGAGAAGCGGGCGAGCGGGCGGGCGAGCGGATGAGATGAGCGCGGCGCATCGCGACGGTGTATCTTGCGCGACGGGTCACGGTGGGTTGGGAGGGACCGAACGGCGGAGGTACTGACTTGTCCTGGGCGGTGACTTTACTTGCGTTGCCGCCCATGTTGAGAGGTTTCGTGAGGGGAGTGTCGTTGGAACCTTGAGGGGCTAGTCTCCGCGGTTTGCGTGTACAGTGCCGGCGAGAAGACGGTTTGTTACTACAGGGCGGAGGTCGTCGGTGGTCGTCGGGCGGCGATCGGAGGGTGATGGTGCATGGGAGGTGGTCTCGTGCTCTGGAGTCCGGCTCGAGGCGCAACGCTGCGACTGCGAAGGGCGGGCGGGCGAGCGAGGAACGGCGGCGGGCACCAAGCAGCACGGGGCACCAACCGACCGCCCGCTGGGGAAACGCTGGATGTTCGTCATTGGGGTGGGGCGGTGCTGTCTATCGATAAGATAAGGCCTCCAGGGCCGCCTGCCGTTGCGGGTTAGTGGGTACCGAGGTACCTACGTCAACTGTCTTACGACTTCATGTCTCCAGCACCTCGATGATATCTCACTTGGGCTCAGCGAACCAGGCTCAATATATTGCGGCTCTAGGCCATTTTCTTCTGAGGTGTCATGCGCCTTCAATATTACTTAAATTGAATTGCTCTTTTGGAATTTTGGCTGTGACTCCTCACAATGTCGTGGCTAGTTGTTCAGAATAGCAGTCCCGGTTTGGCTGGCTTGTTGTAGCATAAGCAGGCGTGGTTCACGAAATCATGCTTCTTGACATGCCCATCATCAGTGTTTTCGAGAGCTTATACATCGGCATGATGCTCGGTTTCGGTTATGTGACGACTAAGTCATATGGCTGTCTCTCCTCCTTCTCCTCGTTGGTATTGTTGGTGTCATTATTGTTATTCACACCCCAATAACCCGCCATGTCCGCCCACCAGCTTCTGAGCCAGAGTGAAAATCTTACCGTAGTGGAATTCCTCCGGCTGGCCATGAAAGGTTTTTGTAGGGGGTTTATTCACAAAGGCCTGGCAGTTTAGACCTCTTCCGTCATACCTATCATACCAAACTCCCCAGTCACAACACAATCCTAGCTAGGGGAACGTTTTATCAAATTCTCAGCGGAACGATTAGGTCATAAGATAAAGTTGTGTATCATAAAGTACCTAAGTCCAAGTTGTATTTGACGCTTTGTTAATGGGGAAACGCGCCCGGGTAGGTCGGTTCTTTTGGCATCAGTGAAGGAATTCCCGCTGACCCGAACTGATACGTCCTCCGAATTCATGTACAGTTGATCGTTCCACAGAGATGGACCATACTTTGAGATCGGCGAGACATGTCTTTTAGAAGCGATGCATGCCAAGTGGTATCGCCGGCGGAGTTCTAGGTAGCCCACGGTTCATGCGGCGGATTCTTGTCCTGCCAGTCCTGTAGGACGGAGAAGCAGTCCGATCCCGGGTCTTAGAACTTCCTCGAGATGCGCATGGCGTGCTTCCCACTATTCCTCGTGCAATTCACAGCATGGAGCTGCCGCTGCCGGCAATTTGAGGGACGCGGTGGTGTTTTTTGGGGCATGCTGCTCTATTTGGCGTCGAGATATCCAGACACTGGATTGGTTCATGGAAGCGCAACTACAAGAGGAGGAGGTGTCATTGGGCAATGTTAGCCAGGCTTTTCGGCTGCTTCTAGGGAAAATGATGGCAACGTGTGGTGGCAGAAAGACAGCCTCAAGTAGCAATTTCTAGAAGACGCGGTTCCAAGAGCTGGAACTGCTTGTCCTGCTTCTCCTCGAATAACGGACGAATCCAAAAGACTTCCTGGTATGGCGTCATATACCTGCAGAGAAAGGCCGCTGTTCGTCGTCCGGTGATTGTCATCGAGACAGATCGATACAACCGCATCTCTTCCAGGAGGACTCAATCGTTACTCATTGTGACTTGCTTTACTTAAAGTAGAGATGCTAGAACATGGGGTTCAACGTCATGACACGACGGCTGTAGTTATATTGTAGAATAGTACATTTTACGACCGTAGATCACGCCTTGAAACACCGGGGTCTTGGGCTCCGCGAAAAGTCTCAAATCGTGCGCAATTGCAAGGCGTGGTGAGTAGAAAACCCGAAGCAAGTAGGAACGTGTGAAGAAGGGGATACGGATGCCTTTTTTCTGGTCGTTTTGACGCCAAGAAGAGGAAAGCGAGGCTGGGTTGTGGAGAAGCAAGAAACGGCCAGGACATTATGACGATTTTTGACCTTATGTGTCAGAAAATACCGCTCTGTCTACAAGAGCTCTCGGCGACAGCTATTGAGTCGAATTTAAGATCTTGCCGAAGAACACCTAGTCTTCCCACCTGTCACCTCTTGGTATACCGCCCAATAGGCTTAGCTGTTGGACTCGAAACCGGAAACAAGTTGGAAATATCCTTCAAGTGACGGCTACATTGCGAGCTCATGCTACGTGTCCTAGAAGTGATCACGCCTTCGATCATGCTCGGACAAAGTGAGTTTATTCTGTCGCCAAGACGTTAGTCTGGCTACGAAAGGCCCCGTACACTTGACATTACGGACGTGGGTCTAGACTGACTTGAGTGTTGCTCGTACGCATCAGACTTGCATGAACGGCTATTTGGTCCCCGCTCCGGCCGACGGTCGGAAGCGGTTCGGATCGGATGTGGAGCCCGCTCGTCCTAGACGACAGTTCCCGGTCCCCGGCCGGAGCACCGAGCACATCGGCATGGCAACGTCGTATCACCCGCTGCACCGCCAAAGCTCCCGCCCGGACGGTCCAGGCTTCGTCGTATTGCGAAACGACGCAGGCAGGGCTCGCATCCTTCGGGCCTCGCATACCGCTCGACCGGTCCGCCGGGCCCTGCTTGGCCCTGTAACCCGCCCGGGCCCCGTCGACCGAAACCGCCCGGCCGGTGCCCCGTGCCCCTCTCCCCATCCTCTCCGGGAAACCTGCTCGGCGCCGCGTGCCGTGCAGAGGCAGGTAAGCTCAAGCTTCCAGCGACTTCTTCCTCTCCTGAAACGCCCCTCCAGCGGACGCAGAAAAGTGAAGGACAGCAGAGTTTTCAGTGTTACTAGCTCCCGCGTACTCGCATTGCAAAAATTCTGAGTCCTCCGATGACAACGGACTAATCAACCTTTTTCTCCTTCCCGGAAGTCTAACCTTGCGATGCTTTAACTATTACATAACGGATCTCGATGTTTTGGCGCAGAGACGTAGGATCGCCCAAAATAGCTCCTGAAGGAGTAACACACACACACACACACACACGCATACAAAGCGCAATCAACGGACCTAGGTGAGGGTTTCGGGCCTCAAACAGATGTGGTCCTCGCCGTCGCCTAGACTGTCAATCTGAGCCAAAAGGTTACTGGGGACACGGAGCAAAAGCATGCAGCACCCTCAGCAGGCATTCTCACTTTCCCATTGCCACATACACCGTGGCATGGCCAAAAACTTTGAATGTTCCATCCTCATCCAAAATCCAAGGGTCCATGCCGCGCTGCCACTGGCCGCCGCCGTTGCGCGGCTGGCTGGGAATTGCCTAGCACAAAAAGCGATTAAACTCCCACGGCACTGCCCGCATCCTCGGGATAAGCACGTATGTCTTTCTGCAGCGACAAAGTCTGCTATCTGCACACTGCTGGCGCGTGAGGTACGGTACTAGGTAGGTAGCAGAGGGGGCCAGTACAGGTTCTGTATAAGATAGGGGGGTGTCGACGGGGGTGGTAAAAATCTTCCAAATATTCGCCAGAAACAAGAATGGCAGTAATGTTGCAGTGAAGTTATTCGACCTCCCCAAGAAGGCATTCCGTCTCCGCAGCGCTCATATCCGCCGCCCACTTTACGAGCGAGCGGTTTGCTCGAGACGAGTCGACAGCAGCACCAGGGGGGGAAAAAAAACTTGGCTCGGTGGTAGCATTCGGCGGCGGGGATCTGCAACTTACAGTGGACAAAGCCGTCCACCGTGGCATTCCCCCAGACGGCCAGCGCCGTGTAGCGGGCGAGCGATTGACCGGCCGGGCCGCCGATCGCCCAAGAAGCCTCCAGACAGAAGGCGCCCAAAAAAAAAAAAAAAAAAATTGAGCAAAGTGGCACCGTCTCCTACCTTCCTTCTTTGCCTACCTCCTTAGGTAGGTGGCCCCTGCCGCCGTTCCGCAAAACATACTTCGGGCTTGGATGGATGGCGGTCGATTCGGGCAGTGATGAGCAGCAGTCTCCATGCCGCCGGGTGCGCCGAAATCAACAACACAAAGCAAAGGGAACGAGTCGGCCGGGGCAGTCGCTGAAGGATTCCAGGCGGCGGATCGCGGATCGAAGCCAACCGTTTCTGGAGATAGAGTTGATTGGCTACTCTATCTAGTGCTCAACTAGAGAGAAGAAAAAATTCTGTCGGGCTGCCCTCTGGGTTCCTGGGGGCCGGCAAGCACCGACTCGGTGCGGAATTTCTTGGCTCATGTGTGATGGAAAGATATGTCCTTGCAGGGCATCATTATGCGATCGCCCATCTCCCCTCCCTGCACGCGCGCCCCCCCGCGTTTGCATGACGAATATCCAGAGTAGGCACCCAGTAGCAAGGGCGGCAACGTCGTGGATCAGTCTGACAGTCAGCCTGAAGGCGTTGAGTTGAGACCAAGGAGCTCTGCAAGTTGGGCCCCCCCTTCATAGCAGATCTTCGACTGTTCCTTGGTTGGGGTTGCGAAAGGGAGCCCGGCCTCACGCCCCCGGGTCCAGTTCGTCCTTGTTGCATGTGGTCTGGCGAAGATCTTTGCGCCCAACTGCTTCGATAAGTCGGCGCCGCTGACGGTGCCGTTCGTGCTGCCGCCCCGTCAAGGACAGCCCGGCGCGACCTAGGGTATGGCGGACGGCGTGAAGACGGGCAGGACCAGTCCAATCTGAAGCTCACGCGCGCCGCGCCGTCCAGAGAGAAAATCAACGGGCGGGCGCCGGCCGTCTGCTCTGCGCCCGACTAACCCTCTGCGTTACGCCCATTACGTCGCTCGAGGCCTCAAAAGAGGCCTGCCCCTCAAGACCCAGACTGCCAGAGTCCCGGGAGAACATGAGAGCTAAGATCAAACTAGCGGCTACAATAGACATCGACGACAATGCAACCGAGCGGATTGAAAGCACACCCGTCGTCGAGCAAGTTTCTTGTTTAGTGGGCGGTCCAAGGATGATTCCTTCAAGTGCTCTCCATTCGGCACTGAAAGGCTGTGCAGCGCACAAATCCAGCACAAAGGTGTATGTCTATCGGGGAATGGGGTGTGTGTGAAATTTCCTTGTTTCCAGCATTATCTTTCTTAGATGCACACCCCGCTAGGTGCACCCCATGCGCCCCCGCCCCACGGAGCGGGGGCGGCGGCCGGGAACGGGGGGCTGGGACGTCCGCCTGTGCCTTTCCCACTCGCCGGTGCTTGCCGGCTCTCCCCGGCCTGTGACGGCGATCCAAGACAACGCATCGCGCCTTCTCCACTTGGGCTCTCGTTCGGCAGACACGGGGGGGGACACGGAGAAGTGAAAGAGGCCCTCAAGTGGATCTCGCGGCTGCGGCTTTGCTCTCAAACAGTCCACATAATTAGTTATTATTGCCAAACTTGTTTCTTGTTCGGCTGGGCCTGTGACTGATTGATAAAAAAATTGTTTCCCCAGCAGACCAAAGCACGCTAGACCCGAAAGCCCTCCAGCCCTGTGAAGCATCTAGACTCTTCATCGACCAGAGGTACGTCACGCCTCCGGCGTTTCACGGCGCGCTGGGGAACGTCGCTTCAGGGCCAGGCACTGCTGTCCCCCGGGAAGGTCCAGACCTTTTCTTCGTTTCCACCCACGAGGGCTCTTTCAGTGACGCAAAGTCGGGCGTCAAAACAGGACCCGGAAAGATCGAGGTCCCACGTGACACAAAAGAGACTGGCGCGCGCGGCGTGAACTGGAACCGCCGTCCCCATTTGCTCTGGTAATGAATGGAACCTTCTCACGGAAGCGAGAAGACCTGGTGGTCGACTAATGGCACGACTGTGGACTGTGGAATGAGGTCCATGTCTCTTCCGCCCCTGTTGCACCCGAACGTAGGGAACCACCCACCGCCGCTATTGCTACCCACGTACGGAGAATGAAATTGCAGCCGAGCCGGAGAGCGTGACAAGAGAAACATGCACTCCGCATTGCAATGTTTCGAATCGCGCTTTTGTGCAAAGAGAGGGCAAGAAAGGCTATTGCGACAAGAGTCTTGTAGAGATTGCTCTCCCCCACATCGTATGTTTGCAACAAACCACCGTCGCACTCGGGGTCCGCTGCAACACACATCATCAACGGGGGCCCAGGGCGAGGCACCCGCCTGGGCGGCATTGAAACAAGAGGTCTCGGCCGTGAAAGTGTTCCTCGCAACAACAATAACTGCGCGGCTGCAAACGGACTCAGGCTGGGTGACTCGGAACCCAGGAACCCCTTGAGAGACGTTGTTTTTCATGCGGCAGTGTTTCTCGTTGAGAAGTTGCATAACGGTGCAAATTGTTCGCTGCCGGCCTCGCCTATCTACGTGGCTTATGCGTTTAGCAAAAAGAAGAAAGTCGCACGCAAGCCGCATGAGACACTAGACGGGTTCGCTGGGCGGGAAAACGACGGGGCAACACGCAAAGTGGAAAACGATGAGTCAACCTCAAACCAGAGACTCAGAACAGAGTCCTTGCAGGCCTTGCACGACCAGCTAAGGCACCACAAGCACATGCCACGGGGAACCCAGCCGGTGAGCAAGAAAAGTGGAAAACACTGTTCCCCGAAACAAAATGGAAGGGGGAAGGGAGAAAATAGTTGGAAACAAGAATAGGGAACGTACGGATACCTTTCCGGGATCTCAGCAATAGGCGAGGCAGCAGAGCTCTGCAGAGACTTCGGACTCTGCCTGCCTTAGGTAAGAAAAGTGGACAAAATTGGAACGTGGAAGAGTCACAGGCAGAAATGAAAAAGATCCAGACAGACAGGGTTGGCGCCTCAGCCCATCGGGCCCAGCGCCGCGCGCATGAATCCCGAGTTGACAGCTCCGGGAACCCTGTCTGTAATCCCCTTGGAACCTTGTTTGGGTCCCCTTTTTTCTTTTTTTCTTTCCACATCTTCCAGTGTCAATTGTGTGAACCGATGGAGCCCGTCTTCGGCACGAATGCCTCGTGTCGCAAATCGACACGGAAAACAAAGGTGGCTTGCCGTCAGCCCAGTCAGCAGAGCCTCCTTTCCAAGGGAGGAAGGCGATCGTCAACCCCTCCAATCCAACTGCACCTCACATCATCATCATTACCGGTTGGGGTGGCACAGGGGCAGTTCAAACTTCGAGGCCCTGCTCTTTGAATTTTCTTTTCCCCCCTTTCCCTCGTTCCTTCTTTTTCCCTCTGTCTCTTCTACTGATCATTGCAGAACGCCCCCTGACCCCCCTTGATCGCAGAACCCCCCAAGCGGGCGCCCCCACGCACGTTCTTGTGCGACTTCTGGGTAGCATGTCTCTATCCAGCTGCTCGGTTCCCCCGTCCGCCTTGCCCGCCTCGCCTCGCCTCGCAGAAACTCCATTCCTCCCGTCTCTCGTCTTTGCTTCTGCCTCTCAGCCAGATTCGCCATGCGTCCGCCGCCCTGCCGGAGCGTCTCTTCCTGCTTCTTCGAAATGTCTCTCTCCGCCCGAAAGGGGCGTTGGCGGCATGCTTGCTCCTGCGCCGGTGGAGGACGCAGGGCACACGAGCAAATTTGGTCTGTCAATGTCGAGCCCGCCCGCCAATCTGGATACACGCCGTCCATGGGAGAAGGAGCGGAGGGGGGTGCCCGCGTAGCACAGCTCTCGACACAATGCTGAGCAGCGGCAGCTGAAATGAAGGTACTCTCGTCTTGCGCCCGTGCCCCAAGAGATTGACGCAGAGCTCCGCCATTTGCCATGTTCAAGATCGTGTTGCACGACCTGCACCTCAGCGTCCGGCTTCACACAAACACACACACACACACACATACACAGGTGCTGAGAATGTGGACTGCCCCCGCCGGGGCGTTTACGGCGTACACCACCTGGCAAGGTAAGGTAGGTACTGAGCAAGATGTTCCTACAGCGCAACAGCCTGCCCGCCCGTGCCAGGCAGGTGGCAGGCTGAAAAGGAGGGACGGGACCCGCCCTGCTGTCGCCGGGAGATCTTCCCCGTGATCCACCCACGCCAGCTCATTGACCGGGACATCCCGCCCCGGGGAGCCCAACAATTCGCAGAGCTCGGGGCGTGTGCTGGCCATGGACCCCCACCAATTGATTCCATGTCTATGCCCAAGAAGAACCGTGAACTTTTGAACTTGTGTGCACTTGGTGCTGCGTCTACAAGACACCTTGCACTCTTACATGCCCACGCCTAGGTATGTATGCTAACACTACATCTCAGCGGCACTTGCGTAAACGCAAGCAGGCATCTGCAATGTTTCAGGCACCAAGTCCCACGGCGGGCTAATGTCTTGTCTGCCCTAAACACAAGTGAGGCGAGGGGAACAGGGGGGGAAAAATCTTTTTTGCACGCCCCGAGGTCTAGGTAAGGCAGAGGCAACATTCGACTCTGCTTCGCCAGAAGCTGCGGGCCGGTGTAAAGGCTACGGATGCCATCTAGTATGGGCCATCTTAGCTTCGTAAGGCATACCAATTATCGAGTCTACGGGGGAAACCCACCGCGGCCGGCCCGCTGTTGTTAATGTGGCCCTGCCCGACATGATGGAATCAGTATCAGGCCATGTCGAAAGCCATTGGAAAGCACAGCCCTAGGGGCACATCTCTCTCCCGTCCCGCTCGGGGGAACGGGAGCTTTCACTAGAGGGGGAAAGAGACGCAAGCCTACTGGAGGAAATGTCTCGCTCCAGCAGCTAGAGCTGAATGCACAAAGCTGTCCTTTGGCCGCCTCCCGGCTCTTCGCTCCGAGGGTTGTTGTGGTCCACATCTTGACCGGTGAACCCCCCCCCCCCCCCCCCCCTCCCCCTCTCTCTCTCTCTCTGTCTCTTGCTCGTATGCGTGCGGACAGAGCCATCCGAGCCGGGTTGTAAGAGCCCCAGAGAAGACGCAATGCCCAAGTGACACGTCGCCGGCATGAAAGCATGACGGGCAGCAAAAAAATCGTAAGCGACAGGGGAGCTTTTGTTTTTTTGATAAAAAAAAAAACCTCCATTGCCCTTGGTCTCCATCCTGGGCTCCAACGTCCCAAGACAGCAGGAAACATCAGATCATACACAGCCGTTCGGTACCACACATGATACCAAATCGAAAGAAGACGGGAGACTTTGGCCTTCCACGCCCCCCTTACCTCCCCGACCGCCCCCATCAGAGCGGCCCGCGGAAAGGAGACGGCGAGCGGGTAAGATCTTGCTCGACTCCGTCTGTGCCGGAGTGGTGGACGGAAACCCAAGAATGCCACCGTTCCATCAGACACAGGCGAGGCCCAGCCCCCGTATCGAACGATTCTGGCGCCGGTTGGCTCCGACTGAGAATGTCACGACAGACATTCGATGTGGCGACCCCGAGAGCGGCATGAAACGGGACGAGGCGCTTGTAGGCGAGGTGGCCATGTTCCAAAGGGGACAAGAAGAAAAAAAGGCGAAGAAAGAGCCCCAACAAAATTGCGTGGCCCGTCTCGTGGCCCGTGTGTGATGGAAAATTTTGCGGCTATTTACTATGCAAACTGTCCGAGAAGGCATCGAGACGAGGCAGCCAGACGTGTAGGATCAAGCCGCAAGCAATCACCAAGCTGTAAGGGAACTCCCGCGATTGGGCACAAGGACTTATGGGGACGGGGGAGGAGGTAATGGCGCCCCCAAATTGCAGAAGGTCTGGACCGAGGAGATTGGTGAGGTCTTCTTTGGCTCCCCGGGCAATAGCAATAATAATTGGACATGCATCTGAGGAGAGTGCACGTAACCCGCGTGTGCTTCGGCCTGAAGTGGCCGCCCAAGATTCGACGACATATGGTCGTGTCAAGCCGTGAATGGCATGCTCCTGATGCATCTACCGGCAGAATGTACATCACTCTGCGCGGTGTGGTGGGAACGGGTAGAGCAGGAACATTGCGTTGGAACGCCCCTTTGCGCGAAAGGTCCAGACTGATTGAGTGATCCATCGTTTGACATTGTTCGCAGGGCCGGGAAAAGAAGGTTTGGCTCGCCAGTCAATTTGCGTCCGGCCTCCCCCTTGTTTATGCTTCACCCGGGAGTTGAAAGTTATGTAGGCTTGAGGGGGTTGAGAAGCTGTTACCCGAATAGATAGACTCAACCCTGCCAGTTCGCCCATGCGGTTCGCGTTTTTTTTCTTTCTTAGCAAACGAAAGCGTACCTGTAGAGGATGTTCCCTGCAAGGAAACAAAAAGGCGGCGGGCCGCAGGTACATGACAACGGGGACACGGCATAAGCTGTCTCAGGACCTTTCTCTCCTGTTCCTTGCCGTCCGAGACGAATGGCACTAGGTTGTCGGGGTTCCTGTCAGCGTTTCTGCTGATTTATGTTCCTGAACGAAGCATCCGACCGAGCCGTGCCCGTGGGCCCGCGCAGAGCTTGCTGTCTTCCCAGGGAACCGGAATGCCGTGCGCCGTTTGGATCAGCCCAGATGAAGATGAAACCGGCGTCCGCAGAGCGAGGACTGTTCGAGGGAGGGACTTGTAGTAATCGACGTCATCCACCAACTGCGACTGGCACAAGAAATGTATTGCGCGAGCCCTGGGCTGACGACGGGGGCGTCAATGCCGTGCGTACCTATGTGAAGAGAGGCCCCAGAAACACCGGCTGCATCTGTCCGGGACAAGAGGCCTCTGCCGTCTCGTGTGTAGGTGTCGATGCCTCGATTGCGTTGCCAGAAGGTGCCGTCTTCGTCCAGGTGCAGAGAGGGTGCCAGGCGCCAGTGTGGTTCGACCAGGAGCTTGTTCTCGAACGTTTTGGCGCCGGCGCTGGCGCTGGCTGAGGCTCTCTGGACGGTGGACCTGATGGCTGCCCAGCTCACGCTGACGAGCTGACTTGATCTGAGGCTTCCCGGGCTGATGTGGGGCCCAGGGCGCCGTGCGACGGATGGGTGCGTTGGGCTGGCCATGAGGGTTGTGTGCTGCAGCTGTGCTGCTGTGCTGGGCCTCGTTCGATGGTTTGTCTTCAAATCTCGCTCCCCCGGTGGATCGCGGATGGATCTCATCAGAAGGGCTCCCGAAATCTGCGAGCCCCGGGGAGTCAGGACCGTCGTCGTCGTCGTCGTCGTCATAGGGTCGACAGGGACGGCCCCGTAGGTGGTGGCATGTTTTCTCCCGCGGCCCACGTCATGGCGGTCATGTGGGCGGCAGCGAGCGAGCAGAAAAAGCCAGGGAGGGCGCAAGTCACGGATGCCCTGCCAAAAACTCGTCAAAGATGGATACCGTGTTTGGCGGGGGATGTGCGTTGGACTCGGCTTAAGCACTAGCACGGCATTGGCATGGCTGGCATCGGACTTGTCGGTGCTCGGCTGCTTGACGACTCCGGCCGAGGAACCAACTAAACAACAGATTGGGTGGGTTCCGCCCTGGGGTCCAAGTCCAAACGCCCAAGGGGGCCGACTGCGAGCTCGGAAAAGCGAGAGCATCTCATCTTGCGGGCCCTGGCCCTGCTTGCCCAATCTTGGTGCGAGATTGCGAGCTGTGCGCCGTGTCCAACGGACCCCACCGAGAAGGTATCAAGAAGCGAGAACCAGAACCGACGACGACACGACTGGTTGGTGGCGAGTGGAGGGAGTTGGACAGAGTCGACCATGGAGACGCAAAGTGTAAAAGTGCAATTGCCTCGAATTGAGCCCCCCGGTTCGAAAGTGCAGTTGCCTCGATCTGGATGACTAACACAGCCGCCCCAGGCGACTGCCACTGCAAAAAAAAAAAAAAAAAAAAAATTACCGATTGGAAGAGGGGTGGAAAAAACGAAGGGGGAAAAAAAAAAGGGGAAAGAAAGAGCCGTCGCTAATGTCCGGAATCAAAGTGCACGACAATGATGGCATCGCCCTCTCAATGGTGCCACGAGCCTGCATATCGTCTACACCCCAGGCCGTCGCCTCTCACGTCTTTTCTCCGGCTTCCTCCTTCGTTGGCCCGCCCATCTCGCCAATTTAATTTTTTTTTTTCTCTCCTTGTCCCCCAATTCCTCCATTTGGACTCCCTGGTCGCAGTCCCTGGCACGTTCGTGCCCTGCACGTTGGCAACGTGGGCAACAGAGCCGTTGTCAAAGTCTGCAATAAGAAACTCGTGCCCATCAGCCGCCCCCAAAGCCCCCATTTTTGTTCCCGAAATGTGCGCCGTGTCCGCCCCCCGTCCGGCCCTGCGGCATGTTTGGCCAAGGTCCTTCCGAAGAGAAAGCCTGGCGGGGCGTCCTGAACATGGGTCTCGCTGTTCGCTCCTTTTTTTCCCTCCCCCCCCCTCTCGGTTTGCTCCTTACGCAGTGCCTAGATAGCCCCCGTGTGTGAGTGAGTTTGTGTGCGTGCCCCCCCTTGCCTGTCCGCAGGGGCTGCTGAAGTATGATGGAGAATTTCAACTTCCCGGCACTATGACGCCTTTTCCCGTGGATCCACTGGCTCCGTCGGGAAAGCTCCATAAAGTGGGTGCAAATAAATTGTGTTGGCATGTCAGAGTCATTGTACGTTGAAGAGTCATTCTCGCTGGAAGAGGAAAGACAGCGGCAGTAACAGGCAACAGGATTAATTTGAAAAGTCTTGAACAGGTCTTTTTGGATAGTTTTCTCTCAGTCTGACGTGTTCCTGTGCTAATTTCCCCATGCCCCTAGAGCCTGATGCTTCTTGCTGCCCAGCCCGTCAAAGTTGATAGCTGTCCATGATGCTTTCCCATCCTCTGTGCCAGTGGGCCAAATAAGCCTGATTTTCCATTTGATGTCCAGGTCCTTCCCCCAGCGCCTCCGAAATCCGTTCCTCGCAGCCAGAGCCATTCTGCTTGACGACCATGTCCAGCCCCTGGCGAACGATTTCCCATGTCGTGATGTGATGAAAGCCAAATGGGGTCCCTCGGAATCCCTCAATGCCATGCTTGTGAGTAACCCTGGTGAAAAAAAACCCTCCTGTGTCGTGGTACAGTCCCGATCATTCCCATTGTTGCGCCGTCATGCGGTAGAAGCAGCTGTGCTGCCAAAGCCAAGTACTCCCCGTAGTTGACCCAAACTTTTTTTTATAATGCAGTACTCCGATGTATGCCGTTTTTGTTACAACAGTTGAATCAAGAAAAAAAAAAAGGGTAGAGTCGATAGTGTGTTGATAGGTGGTGAATCGATTTGGTAAATGAGTTGCGTGTGGTGTTGGAATCGTGTCGCTTATTGAACGACTAAGGGTATATTGAACAGTGCAACGAAATTGAAGAGTGGACAGATGTTGGTGGTGGTGGTGGTTTAGTACGATCGGCGGCGTTGGAGGCGGACCTGCTCAAAAGAGACGGCGTACGCCTGGAGTTCCCGTCTCGCCTTTTCTGAGAGTTGGCTGGCATCCGTGTTCGAAGAGGTGGTACTCTGCATCGAGCAGAGGCTGGAGTTGGAACTCGAGGTGGTCAGGGTGCGGCGGGCGGAGGATGTCCTCGGAGCGGAGAGGTAGGTTTGTCTGAGAGGAGTGGTGCCATAGGGCTGAGCGTTGGTGAAGTCGTAGGCGGGAGCGAGGTAGAGCTTGTTCGACGGCTGTTGCGTCAAGCCAGTCCAAGGGTATGAAGGAGCGTTCAGGCCGGGCGAGCTCGCAACGGAGCTGGGTGTGGACGTCTTCTCGAAGTCGGCCAGGCGGCAGGACTCGGAGCAGTAGGCCGTACCGTCAGTCTGCTTGTCGCAGCCGAGGCAGAACTCGGGGGTCCAGAGATCGAATGTGGCCATGGCGGCTGGTTTGTGTTGGGTGTGTTGGGTGTGTTGGGGAGTGTAGTGTAGTGTGGTGTAGTGTAGGCTGAGTACGGCTGCTGAGTCGAAGCGATTCGAGTCAACTGCGGTGGTCGAGTCGTGGAGAGTTGTGCGAAGCAAGTAGTTGCAGGCGGTTGGGAATGTGCGAGAGAAGAGTGGTGGCAGGTGATCAAAGAGCTGGACGGGTTGCGGTCATTAAGTAGAAGATGACTGGAAGCCAGAGGCAAGAGAATGAGCCACGAACAAGTGCCGGAGGAGAAGTTGAGTGAAGTCGAATGATGGGAGAACGAGAAGTGGATCGAGGAGTGGAAGCAGGTCGGCTCATATGTATCTATCCTCGAAGCACAGCCTGCCCACCCAGTGAGGAGCACGTCCAAGACAAGGCCTCTGGCGCTGCACACCTCGCACACCTCCCAGTGGGCACTTGGGAAAGTACAGGGCGGGCCAGACTACGGAGGAGGGTACCTGCTGCTGCGCAAGGTGGTGTCCCTCTGAGGTGAAGGGGGCACTAAGAGAAACCAGCGCCCACCACACAAACATGCACACACCAGCACAAGGGCAGGAAGAGGCCGCTAGTGTGCAGGTCTTGGGGTGGAGATGGCGACCTGGAGATGGAGGGCAGAGGGCCAGCAAGGATGGCACTGGGACACTGAGGGCTGAGCAAGGGCCCCACCCCAGTTCTCATGCCCTGCAGCGATAGCGCCGCCGAGGGGTGTGGGACGAGGGGAGGGGGGTGTGCGGACTGGGAGATGGGGGTGCGGATGGGAGTGGGAGGTTGTAAGGAGGGGAAAGGGAGCAAGGAGCAGTCCGCCAGATGGGCAGGCTGGGCGTGGGCGGCATGGCAGATGGGAGATTCGGGGGGCCAGATGGAGGGGAGACCGAGAAGGGACCAGCACTGAGGCGACAGGGTCGGGAGGCCTGAGTCTGGAGGCAGCAGGGGACCAATCCAGCAGCCGCGGGCGTGTGATGATTTCCTCCATGAAAATTTTCTGCGTCAAAGGCGACTGTTGTGCTGAGTGTGTGTGTGTGGTGTGTGGAGGGATGGTGCAAGAAGGGCGTGGAAGCAGCCAGACGGCAGGCGTCAGAGTAGAAGCAGCGAGAGTGAAGAAGCGGGGCAGAAATATGGTGGTTCCTGCCAATGCAAACTTGGCTGGCCACAGTACTTGATGAGTGTCCATGCTTACCTGCTGGGCAGGCTACAGGTGCTGGTCTGTGCTCTACTATACTGTTGTCTTGCGTTATCTGCTGAGGATCTGATGCAACAGGCCAAAGGCAGATAGACTGCCAGCCTGAGATGGTAACAGAACAGTCGACAATGACGCAGGGGGGGCGTGTGGAAGGCACAACTGGGGAGCCACTCAGTGGGCAGCAACTCAAGCAGCACAGAGTGGACACAAATGGCGTGGGCAGCACTGCCAGCTGTGTGTACCTTCCCCCCTGGTATCTCCAAGCACCCAAGCACGGGTCTGCCCGTCCAAGACAGTGATGCAATGAATTGTGCAGTTGCAGAATACCTGAGGCAGGAGTACAGTCAGGTGCAGGTGCAGGTGCAGCCTGCTGCAGAAACTGAACCAGTCAGAGCAAGTGAGTGGGGCATACTGCTGTGCAAAAGGACTAGCCCATTCCCATCACACTAGTGCTGATCCAGCCTAGTGGGTGGGGCCGCTGCTCTTCTCCCACTGCACTTCCATTGCTCTCACTGTCCAGCGCCCACCTCACCTGCCACCCCTCCCCCTGCCAGACCTCGTCCACTTTCTCCTTCTTTTCCTGCCCAGTCCAAACCCATGATCGACACTGACGCCCTCCCAAACAACACTAGCTGTGCCTGACCCCGGCCTCCCCTCACAAAACAGTCATGTGTTTTTCTAGATCCGAGTCTGCACATCTTCTTCGGGCCACTTGTATAGCCAGTGGCGGCGGCAGCAGAAGCAGTGTGGCCGTAGCAGCACACCACCACCATCAACCGTTGGTTCTGGCCACCGTCGAACGAGAGGGACGGCAACGACGAATGGCGTCGCAGAAGGTTTGCCAATTGTAAGTGCAACTGCAACTGCAATTGCACCTCGATTGCACAACTGCCCATAGAAAATATGACAGCTCAAGGCTGAGAAGAAGGAAAAATCCGTGGTCATTCAAGCCCCGTACCGGCGCCCAGCATTCCTCGTCTCCCTACATCTTCCGCATCGTCGCCTACGCGGCTCCTCGCAATTCTCGTCCACTGGCACCATGGCCGCCGGGGGAAATGGAGACTCGGCAGGTGTCAGTCACAGATCATGAAATCAAATCAGCCTCTGGTCGAATGATATGAGGCATGGGGCCGCGTGGGGGGGCTGGCGTTGTCCGCAAAAATAGGCACCTTCTCCACGCTCCACTCTCGTCCCGGTCAGACTGGAGAATTTCCCTACCTCGCGTCTGTACATACATATTGTAGTGGTAGTGAGGAAACGCAATAGCTACGGCTGCGGCAGCAGGAACACACCACGTCGGTTCCAGGAAGAGGCGACCATCGAATGCTACCGCAATGGTGGCCAACCGGTGGGGATGGCATTGCGTGACGCCTCAACGCAATTCGAACAAGCGACGCCGTGCGACGGGAGCCCACGGTCTGTGCTTGCTCGTTGCCGTGTTCGCCGTTTCTGTCTCGTCTCCCCTCCCCTGCCCACAACAACTACGCAACCTCGACGATGACTGATCGGCTCTGTTGCATGAAGTGGGCGAGGCCTGGGTAGAGACGCAGGTCAAGACTATCGCCAGGCTCATTGGCCCCCTCAATCGTTGTAGATCCGACGCCAATTTACACAACACCATCGCGAGGGGTGGCGTGGAGAAGCAGCAAAACCTGGGGTTCGCCATTGCTGCTCGTCTCTGTCGTCGGCCAATCCCAGCACGCGAGTGGCAATGCCGTCCCTCCTCCTGAGAATTGCGAAAGGCTTCGCTGCCTTTCGGTGTGTCTTACATCATGCTCCTTCCCACCGTCGAGGCCACGTCCTGGTTTAGACGGTTTCGATGGCATCCTCATGACCGCTTCAACCCGGGTGTGCCTGGCATGACACACAAAGGTTATTTGGCGACGGACATCTCCAACTCCCGTCTCGGCGCTCCCGCCGCCCAGAACGTCGACCTCAGCATCACACAACATGTCTTGCTCTGGGAGCTATGTCACCCTCGACCGATCGTCTGCGGCCTGTCATCATCGTCTCTTCTACTCGCCTAGTCGTATCAAGTATGTGGCAGGAGAGGCGAAACGTGCCTCTCTCCTGGGCTCATGCGGGCCACTACCGTAGCCTAGCTCAACAACGACCCCAAGCACTTGCACACGTCCGAATACACCCCCATGATGATGCACCCTCTCCCAAGCAACAATTATGGAGCACCGGCCGGGTAGGGATGGTGGGGATATCATACTTCACGCCGTAGGCCGATGGTTCCATCTCCGGCCGGCAGCAGCGGCCGTCATAGGCAGAGGGGCAACAAGACGCTGCAATGCTCGTCTTCCCGCTGTACGGCTGGGGGAAGTGTATACACTATTATGACATGCTCTTTTCTGACCGGCTTGACGACCGTTGACAACCGTCGACGGACTGTGTGATTGGGCGTCGGGACACGCGTGGAGGCCGTCGTCCATCTAGGCAGTTGGAATTTGCTGCGAGCCAAGAGCGGCTAAACCGGTTCGGCCTCCACCTGCATTGGTTCTGAGGCGGGGGAGGAGAGCAGGCTCCAAGACATTGAACAAATCAGTATCACGACATGCCTCCCCACACCATCAGAAGTGACCCTTCGCGCGCCCCCCTCCCGAGTTGACCCAGGGCTCAATGGCTGTCCAGCTGACCACTCTGACCAAGGCCCTCGCTCTAAACTGCATTCCGCGGCCCTTCCTGCAGAAATCGCATCCCAGACTGCTGCAGGCAACATTTCGTCAGCTACTACCAGTGGCGGGATCACCACCATCCCAGGACGGTGGACGTCTTTTCGCTGGTCGAGCTTGTCACGGAACCCTGGATTTCGAGAGTCTTCGGGCCCTTCATGATTGGTCAGACGGTCTGTTTCGCTAGGTACTCAACGACGGAAAGATTTCGATGGTTAATCTCTCATGTCTGGTATCATGGGCCAATCACGACACAGCTGCCTGGCGATCCATCTCGCAACTATCGCGATATTCGCAGCGATCGACTCGCAAGTGCCGGCCACTCTTTGGACAGGGCTGCCGCGGTTATCGCAGAAAACATGGGAGGCAAGAAGGACCAGCGCTTGCCATGTCGAATGGCGATATTGTCTCTGTGATTGAAGAGAGACAAGAATCCCATGACTTCAGCTAGCTTGGTTTCAACCCGGCGGCACCCTCCAGATAAGCCATCGGTCTTCATGCGCCCATCCAATCACATGGCCGTTGTCGACCTCTCCGAGACGCTGAGCCGGGAACTCACACACTATCCAAAGACATTGTTAGGAGGATCATTTAATCCGCCGCCCGCTACTATCTAGAGCGTATGGGAGCCCGTATGCAGCACGCTCACCAACCCACTCCTGTTCGGGATCTTGTGGGGTTGATGCAACTGACCCTGGGTCCAATGCGATCTGGCGTGGGATGTCGAAGGGGAGATGATGCAAGAACGAGCCCGCTGCCCACAGAGCTATCGGTGCGTGGCTTAGGCTACCTCACCTACGCGTGCCCAACGCAACGCCCGCACACTCTTGTGCTACTAATACTTCGCCCCCAAAGTGGGATGCGCCGCAACCTGGGCGGGCCCCAAGGTCCAAATTGATAGTCGCAGCACTCTGCAGGGGATACAGGCCGGAACCACGGCTCTCGTCATAGCAGTGGACTGGTGATTCAATTAACCTTCTGACTTGGACAGTGGTTACGACGTTGGCGGTTGAACAAGCACCTTGCTGGCACGTACGGAATGTGTGGGAGACATTCCCGTCGAAGACTCCTGCGGACTTACCGGCGGGCGCCAGCGGGGGACAGCTAAATCACCAGCGGACATGTCGGCTTCGGCTCTGCTCAGCACAAGCCAGTGCCCCCCTGCCAATGTCAACTTTAAAAAGATGAAAAATCTGACGGCGGGAGGCTCGGACTGGGCATGGACGGAGAGCGACATTTGAGTTCGACCGAGTTGCGACGGGAGCGGGCTAAGGGTTCGGCGAGCCGCCATCAGGTGTTCTGGAGCCGGAATGGGGCCCTCCAGTTGCGAATGGCAGACGGCAGACTTGATCAGCTATCACAACCTCGCGCACCTAATAGCAGTTTAGGTAGATCAGGACCGGAGACGGGTTTGAGGCACCTCGACGCAGCCGTAGTAGTACCCTGGCCGCATCCATCCTTATCTCACGAAATGCTTCACGAAGCTTGCAAAGCGAGTGTCAGGGACCGATTGCCACGACACCCGCCGTCAACCCCCTGCAACGAGGGCCACTGATATCAGATCCCGCAACGCAACGCAGCGCAGCTGTCCTGGCAAGCATGCTGCCTCGGCCCCTAGCACGGGCCATGCGGGAAACAAGGACCAGGCCTGGTCCGCCCGCAAAGAGGACTGGGGCCGGAGTGGAACTAACTGGACGGACGACGGGAGGCAGACACTGAGGTGCCGTCTGTGTTCTGCTTTCAGGCATGGAGGCGCTGCTGCTATCTGTCGTGCTCCTGGCGCGAGATATCGACATGGCGATTTGGCACCGGCGGCAGAGTCATTGCAACAGAGAGCGATCGACTTCCCGCGCCCATATTGACGACGGATGCGCCGCTGCCCCGTGCTGACGGCGAGAGAGGGCTGAGACAAAGACCTCGAGTCTGGCTGGGTCGCTTAGTGCGGGCGCGTTTCGAAGCAACAACCCATGTTGAGCGGCAATTCAGCAAGCAGTCGGCGATGCTGCTATCCCCCGGCACGCCAGACATGGCTGCAGCTTCTGCGTATCGACGGCTGCGGCCGCTGCGGATTCGGCCACGTACCTTGCAGAGAACCTCATCAACAACGCCATGATCCATCACGCAAAGGGAGCAACTCAGCCCAGCTCGTCCGATATCGATGAGTGGGGCGTGGGATGGCTCTGCTTCCAGGTTGACAGGTACGGACAAGGTGAGGCAGATTGAGTTTGCAGACTTGCGGGCGACTCGACTCCAACCCGCCGCCTTGAGCCGAGCAGCAAATTGGAAGTTGCCGGCGAACAAAAAGGCACAGAATCCAGGGTCCTCGATAGACCTCGACTCGTCAGCGTTGACAAAACCCGACCTAGACCAAAACAGCAGTGGTCTCCGGAGAGCACAGAGCACTTTATTTGCACAAACAGCGCCGTGCTCTCCTTGATTCGATCTCCGCTACCCTGTAAGCGCGATCGCTGCCAACGGCCCCTGTCCTGTCTTCCTCCCATGCCGACGACTCGACTGGGCACGCTCGTTGCTTACGGACACCCCTCTATCGCGCGCCAAGCGCCCCCACGCTCCGTCTTGCTCTCCGAACCTCTCTTTTCCTTTTCTCTTTTTTTTCCCTCTCGGCTATGGCCTGTTCAACTTGAGCCCTGGTCCAATCTCCAGAAGTCTGAAGCTGCAGTGCAACGCTAGAGTCAGGAAAGTCGTGCAAAGAAAATGGCCGACTGGCGAAAGCAACAGGCCTGGCGAATGAGGATGCCAGGGGTGAAAAGACGGCCAGGCCATGTCTTTCTGAGATTTTCGTCCGAGCCTGTGTTTGGACAGCCGTATCAACTCCCCAGTAAGGGCAGCGGTTCAGGCGTTTCGCCAATGCCGCGTTGCTTCATTGCACTCTCGCTCTCCCCAGCTCTCACGACATGCATACGCCCCACGACCTGACAGTGACGACATTGCAACTTCGTGTCTCATTTAAGCAATGGATCACGTAGGAGGTGGAGTCTTCTTCCCGAGATGGACTATGGCGAGATGGCACACAGAGATGGCACACAGGCCCTTTTTTTGGCAGTCTGGTGAGCATCCTGCTGATGTGAGCATCACTCTGAAGGGTGAGTGAGATTGTGCCAAAACCAGCAACGTGCAGCATCCCGCTGACTGAGGGCCAGGTATTTCCAGGAACGGAAAGCCCTCAGGCAAAGGGCCGCTCTGGTGTCCGTTGCCTAACCACCCAGCTGGAATCACTTGCAAGTGGACGAGGTCTCCGGCAAACAGGCCACGCGCCAATGGAGTGCCCCGTGAGCACGGGGAGATCTGGGGGTGGCAGGCATGTTTGCGCCATGGCGATGTCGATGAACATATGTTTGTCCGGCTTGCTTCCTCATTTGATCCCAGCCGCCCTCAGCCTTGCTCCCTCGGCTCTCTCGGGTTGGCCCTCTCGCCTTCGTGTTTTTGTCTGCGTGCTTCACTGGCTTATTCTCCCCCTGCAGACAACATACCGTTCGCCGGTTACCAACTAGCAAGCGTTGGCTCGTAGTTTTCTATCACGGATTTTCGAAATGATGGAGATGGTTCCAGGGGCGCGCGCAAAGCTTGCATGCGACCTCGCCGCCCTGTCTTGCATTTTTTTTTTCTTTTTCTTTTCCCTGGGCTGTTGTTTGCTATCCCCATGCTCGTTTATCTCTGGCGCGGCGCAGCTCATGGAGAAAAGAGGCTAGCCTGCCAGAGGCCAGGGTAACCTCAGTCTCGTTCGGAGGACGAGGTCTGGTGATGGTCCACAATTCGTGTCAAATGGTGTTGCATCCAAACACATCTTCTCCGCATTTTCTAGTCGCTCTCCTTTTATTTCAAACCACAACCTTTGCACACTAGCACGCAGCCATATGGCACGGGCGAGACATCCAGAGACAAAACATGGGGTCACGCTCACGTATGGCTGACGAGGCACGGGGACCACACCATGGACATGAGAGCACGGGCGGGGAGGATATTGGACATCGTGCCAACCCTCTTGGTGTGTGTCACGTTATTTGTCTTCCCCGCATTCCTGGTGAAATGAAAGAGGAGCATCTACCTTGGCTCGCATCGACCAGCTTGCTTATTTCCCTTCTTTGCCATGTTGTTTTCATCCACGCTGTCCATGTTTCCTCCCGGGCCTCCAGTGTCCGAGGTGGGGAGAGCCCTTCCTATCCCTGACTGCTTTGCATTTCAATCGGCCAAGGGCCACTGCGAAGCCACGAAAGAAATCTGGCCGGCCAGCTGGCCAGGTTCGCCCGTATGCCGCATCGCGTGTTTGGTTCCTCATCTTTGTCGTCCATTGTTTACTAATGCATCATCATCATCATCAGATTGTATGGCAAAATGAGGGAATACGCCGAGGCGCGCGCCTTCAACTGAGGTTTACACGTCTCGTCAATCCCAGACCCAGACACATGGAGTTGACGAGGGCTGTGAAAAGGGAATGATCATCGTCCATGAATAGCGTCAAGTCGGGCGTAACGCCACGCCATCGGGGCCCGTCGACTATTGCCTTCAGGGCCATGAAGACGCCCGTCTTTCTCCCGGGTTGAACTCCTCTTTTTTACCCCAACATGTCAGGGGAGGGCCGCATTTACGGCTGTGCCAGCCATGTTGTTGGCCCTCTACCTTTGGCTGCCCATGCTCCCTGCTGCTTACCTTGTCCTCCAACGCCTGGTGCAAAATCGACGGGCTCCGGGGTGGCTGGCGGACCACACTAAACGGGCGACGTGCATATCCGAACATGTCAGGGCCATGGCACCATGAGGTTGCGTTTCTGGTTGAAGGTGGTTGCCTGCCGTTGTCGCCCTGCCCCTTCCTTGCCATGTCCTCCTCTTCTCAGCCCATGGCCTTGTGGAAAGATGGGTTTGGCCTGCTGGACGGCGATCACGCACACTGCTCACTTGGCGTGCGCTTAACGTCTCTGACAACATGATATCGGCTCCGCTTGCAACGATGGCCAGAGAGTACGCGCGGCTTGGCAATCCCAGCTCTCGTGGGATTCAACGCCTGGTTGCCGGACACTACGGCATCCGACGGTGCCGTTCTAGCCCTCCGGATGCTCGCGACAGGCCACCGGGGCCACGGAGCCAAGCGCGAGAGGGGAGAGAGCCTTGGGCGTCAAGGTCGGACGGCCGTGATATCTGACTGAATTCTGTAAACAACTTGTCTCGACGGCCCCATAGTCCCAAAACACGGCTGCACATTCTGGTGAGCACGTCGTCCTGTCGTGTTACTCGACTTGTCTGTTTCCGAGCAGGGCAATGTTCAACCCCCTGGAACTCGACGCATTTATCAGCAACTTGGCGGGGGTTTGGTTTGGCCCGTGGGAAAAGTCGCTGTCGGCATGTCAGCCGCAATGCGTGCTATACACATGCCTCTTGCATCGTCGTTTGTGAGAGGCCGCTCACAACCCGAGATGATAGCTGCCAACTGCGACGGGTCCCGAGTTCGAGCGGCCCAGCCAGCCAGCCAACCCACCTCAGTGGCGGCTTGATAGCGGCGACGGCCAATCATGCCGCTTCAATATGCAGGCGGTTCGACAAAGTCCTAGACGACCACCATCGACACACACACCAAACATCTTTCCGGCCGTCTCACCATCTTTCCTCGATATGCAGGTCTGCTGCATTGGTTGCCTGCACGTCCGCCTCCGAGATGGGGTGAGTTTGGGGGTTCCCGTCGAGAAAGAGGCCAAAGGCAGAACAACGTCTGCCCCCCAACCTCTCAGACTCGGTGGATGGCACCCTCTCGCGGGTCATCCTTCCTTTCTGACTCTGGTCCTCTGCGAGACCGACACCCTCTGTGATTGAAGTCGTCGACACACACCCCGCAACGGCTACTGGCGCGAGAGCCTAGACCTAGCGCGTGCTGTTGCCAGGTATGTATTCTATGGACTGCTACTATGCACCACCACCTTTAGCTGTTGAGACTGTTCGGATTCCAGAATGCAGCGCCACCGGTCGACATGAACCAGCAGGCAACGTCCAGTTCCGAGGCCGTTGTGGGATGGAACGCACACGCACGCGCGCATTCATAACCGTTGCCGTTAGGTTGGCCTCGTAAGTCTCAGCTTTCTTTCTGGCGGGCGTGTTTTCTCTCTCACTCTCTCTCTCTCTCCCTCTCTCTTGCACGCTCCCTTACATCGAATGTGGCAAATGGAAATGACCAACGCCTCGTAACGACTGAGACTCGTCAATCGATCATCCCTTGCTTCCAAAGCACGACGGCGTGCAGACTTCAAGTGTTCACTTCAAAGCTCGACACGCAAGCGAGGCGCCACTCCACAAACCACTCAACGAGGCATGTTCGCAATCCGAGCGTAAGGCCTCCTCGTCTGCTGCCCGCGCCGTGTGGGCTGCCCTCCATGTCTCCGTCCGCCTGCACTCCGCCTGCCGTTCTGTCCCAAAGGAGAGGGACGCATCTGTGACGGATGCACGAGTGTGCAGATTCCCGGCCACCACCACTATATGCCACCCTTCTCGGCACCAACATCACTCCATCGTTGGCCCATTGGTCGGGGGTGGAGGAAGTCTACGCACACCCTCGCGGTGCCCGTGTCCAGTCCTAGGTCCTAGGCCAGCCTCTCAGCCCGGCCATGTGGTTGCTACCCCCTCCTTTCCCGCGCCGGAGCTCGTCTACCATTCACTCCACGCCAAACCCTCACAATTACCCGGGCCTACAAGGCTGGGTCGTTTAGCTCCTCTCTGTCCCTCCTTGCCACCGGCTCACTGCGGATATGGATGTTCGACTAACACTCAGCTACCAATCACCCTCGAACCCTCATGCACCTTACCTACCCTGAGATGGCCAGAGGGGTGGCTTATAGCTGACTGGGATGGCCGGATACACCGTGGGTGAGAGGTGCAGAGGGCTGACGATGTGCGGCGCTGAACACATGTGTCTTAAGCCACCTCCACGAGAAAGAGGAAATCCCGGTTTGGCTCACCTGGCATGCCTAGTCCCTACGGTGAGGCAACACTAGACTATATTCAGGACGCCACAGCGGTCGCCAAAGACTCACTAAGTATCTTAAAAACTTAGTAGTTTACTGTCTACTTAAACACTTTTATAAATAATTATTAAGGTTAAATAATATAGTATATTATAAGACTTATAAATAACCTTTATAATTTACTAAAGAGTATAAAAATAAGGTCTTTAATTATTTTTATTATACTTTTAAATAGACTAAATTAAAATTATACTTTTAAATTATTATAGTTTATAATATTAACTACTTTATTTATATTTTTTAAAC